>PVIC010005480.1:0-58356 GCA_004025085.1 Thryonomys swinderianus
GGGCAGAGCCTGGTGCTCCGGGGAAGTGCCAGGGCCTCAGGGGCAGAGCCTGGTGCTCCTGGGAAGTGCCAGGGCCTCAGGGGCAGAGCCTGGTGCTCCGGGGAAGTGCCAGGGCCTCAGGGGCAGAGCCTGGTGCTCCTGGGAAGTGCCAGGGCCTCAGGGGCAGAGCCTGGTGCTCCTGGGAAGTGCCAGGGCCTCAGGGGCAGAGCCTGCTGCCCCTGGTCTTGCAGGTGTGTCTCTAAAGGGATCCTGGTGAGTAAGCAGGGCTAGGGTTACAGCCCCGTGAGGTCATAATCTCTGTGGCTGGCTTAATTTGATATGTTGACCTTTCTATTTTTTTTCCTTCCCTATGTTTTTGCCAGTCGGGAATCAGTTCTGTTAAACGAGAACCAGTGTGCCACTTTTACCTCTGGAGATTCACTAACTCTTCTCATTCTTAATGTGTCTCAAAGACCGGGTATAACCCTTAGATCTAGAGATTAAAGAATGACATAAAAGAAGTAAAAATAAATTCAAAAATATGTGGATATGTCACTGTTCCTGCTTATTTTATTTACCTGCTATCTACATACCTATGTAATGTCCGGAAGAATTCTCGTGCACCATTTTTTAAAAAATGAACTTGCTGAAAATGACAACTAACGTCTGTAATGTGTTGCGGTCCTGGCCCTTCTGCCACTGCATCGCGATGATCTAGGGCTCGGCTGGCGTCCGCCCAGCTCGGGCCTGGAGCTCACCATTACGCGGCCAACAGCCGTCAGAAGTGTCACCCGCTGGCCAGCCCGGCCGGCGCGCGGCAGGGAATTTTCTCTTCTCACTTTCCTCCCGCCGCAGCCTCACTCTCCGTCCATCCTGGTGCCTACCAGACTCCCGGCCCTCTGGATTTTAATTTATGCTCATTAAATTATGTCCCCCAAACTGTCAGACCCGAAACTCTCCACGGATACTTTGTTGTTGTTTTGTCTCTGCAAGCCTTTGTTACACACTAGGCAACTCTGCCCATTTCCGAACACTAGAATACTTACTGGCCGTGGGCGGCATTCAGCAGCCCGGAAGCAGCAGTAGTCCGTTCGTGTTCGTGCAGCACCTGAAAGGCCACCTTGGGGCTTCTGAAGAAGACAAGCACACAGCCGACTGGCCGCACCGACAGCCAGCTACCCTTTCAGGTGTAAGAACCTCAGGGGCATGGGTGAAGGTCTGGTTAACTTTTCAGTCCCTTAGTTTCTCACATCATGCTTCGTCCTCGGTAGTTATTCAGTAATTCTTTTCTAAATTAAGTCGGCTGAGCCTCAGGTAGCTCAGGATTGGAGTCTTAGAATCTCAGATTTTAACTATGCCGGGTATTCTCCCTTCAAACTGGAATGATGCAACATTTCCCTTACATATAAACTTGGGATGCTGATTGGAATTGTCTATGAAAGGCTGCAATGTTCAGTAGAGTCAAGTGAATACTAGAAAATGCATTTTACTATTACATAGTCATAAAATCACAAAGGAAAAGGTTTCATTTGTTACAAATTCTAAGCCTAATTTCAAATTTTATCTTGTTTGTTTTCTTTTGAGACAGAGTCTCGCTTTGTAGTTGAGGCTGGCCCTGAGCTCACTATGGAGCCCAGGCAAGCCTCGAACTCAGCAATCCTCCTGCCTCTGCCTCCCAAGTGCTGGGATGGCAGGTGTGAGCCACCACACCTGGCATCGAATTTTATCTGTATTTGAAAAATGATTTCTGAAAAAAATTCTAGGGTTTAGAAGGAATTCTTTTTCATCCAATTTGAATACAAATCCTAGAGCAGTGGAGAGTTACATGATATTAGATAAGATTTAATTTTCCAAAGGAATAGAGATTTCCCTTCCACATTTTTCTAGTCCTTTTTGTTCAAATTTAAGTGGTAATAAATTCTGTATTTTGTTATATACATTTCAAAAATAAGGTACAAAATAGACAATCACAAGAATTCTAGCAGAATTCATCACTGTACCATGGACAAGCTGAATCTACTCCAGGTTCTCCCGGGGAAGATGAACTCATCCTAGGAGCAGCTATGTCCCACCTGAGGAAAGCACAGGAAGATTCCTGTTCGTAACTACACCAGGTAGAACAGTAGGTTGGTAACGTGACGGCTGTCTCCAGGGTGTGCACTTGCAGATGGTGGGAAGGACCGGAAAGTAGTCTTGGTGTCTGAGGAGACCGTTGAGCGACTTTATTTCCCTCTCAAACCCTGAGCCCATCGCGATAGGCGGAGAAGCACACGAAGGCCACGGAGGCTCGTGCGGGCGCGGCCTCCTCGCTCTGCAGAGGCTCCGCCACGCAGTTCCCAGGGCCGGCGGGGGAGCCGGAGCCGTGCTCGCCCGTGTGCTGCGCCCGCGCCTGCGGTCCCTGCCTGGGGAAGAGAGACGGGGCCTGGGGAGCAGCCCCGGAAAGCGCAGGGAGCAGCGGAGCTGGGAGCACTTCTGCCCCTCTGCGCACCAGACGAAGTGGAGTTGGTGCTCCCTGATTTTGTCTCCTCTGCATGGCAGTGTTTGGGGACTACGGAGGTTAAAAGGGAACTTCCATGAAGAGCAAGTTCCTAAAAACTGGATTTAAGTTTTTTGTAACAATAAACTTTGGCATTGCGAGGCTACTTTCTAAGTGTTTCTTTTTAACTCTTCCACTACACATGTTTACAAGTCTTTTAAATTTGTCAAAATATGAAAAATTTTCTGAGAAACTTATTCATCAACAATTCTCAATCCATAAAACTGCTGTCATGTCAATAATGACCTTTTCTCAAAATCCATTATTTATTATATTGTTCTATAATATTCTTATTAAATATGGAGACAACCCTAAAGATTTCATCACAGATGTGCCACTCTGATGCTTTTGCCTCTGGTAACTATAGATTTTTTGCAGAGCAAGCAGATGAACGTATCTCAGAAACTGTCCTAGGACACAGGAGATGGCACTGAATGGAATATAAGTTCCTACTTATAAAGTTAATTATCCAAAGAAGGAAAAAGATAACAAGATCTTACAGGAAATGTTAACTTGAAGGAAAATCAATATTCTTTCATGAAACTTGCTACCAATCAATAAACATACTGAAATTCTATAGCAACTGGTAAAACGTATTCTACAAGATCGTATCAGACAAGAAAAGTACCGATTTTTGTGGTCCTGATAATGAGACCAGACTACACAAAATGGGCAAGAGAGTCCTGAGTGGACCGGTGTCTTCGCCAAAGCCTGCAGGAAGAACAGGCCTTGGAAGCTCCTCACAGTCAGGAGCAGAGGCCGGGAGACGGCAGGGAAAGGGTGTTAACTGAGGCACGGTAATTCCAGCGTAAGATGCATGTTGAAATATCCCCTTAAATTAAAATTTCTCTCATTCTAGTTCCTCTGCCACAGACCTCAGATAATTTTTCACACCCAACCTCCATCTTTCTTCTCCTTTCAGGCTCCCAAAGCTAGAGTTAGTTCAAGCCTGGAAATATTTATGAAACTTGACATGGGTAAGATCGGAGAAAATGGAATAATTCACTTGGTTTATGCTGTTTTTTTCCATGCTTAAGAACATATTTATAATCTAGCATATGCAGTACATAAACGGCACAAAACATGATGTAGGCACTCTGTTTCATCCTCACAACAATGCTTTAAGAGAAGTACTTTTATTTTATGTCTTACAAATGGGAAAACTAAATCCTCCAAAAATCCTGCTGGTGAGTTCCTCTACCCTGACTTTTCTTTGTTGCCTTTGAGGCTTTGTTCCACATTTAATTTTGTTTAGACGTAAGCAAAAGTAATAAAAAAATTGTGATCTGAATATTTCAAAAGTGTATTCTGTGTTATCAACAAAAATAACCCTTAATGCTATCCTCAGATACACACATCAAAAATAATCATTGTTGTGCTGGGTGTGGTGGCTCACACCTGTCATCCCAGCACTCAGGAGGCAGAGTCAGGAGGATTGCTGAGTCTGAGGCTTGCCTGGGCTACATAGTGAGCTCAGGGCCAGCCTGAACTACAAAGCGAGACCCTGTCTCAAAAAAAAAAAAATTCATTGTTTACTTTTAACATCATGTCAATAGTTCTGTAAAGTTTATAAATTTTATAAGTAATGCATCTCTAATACTCACTGTGCAAACATATATTCTGAAAGGTAAAAACAAATTCCACGCACTTCCTACCTACCACTAGTACAGACATTACAGAGAAAACTGACAAGAAAGCAAAACCCTTCAGGCACCTACTTACCTGAAGTTCATTATCATTCCAAATTTTTTCATTTCTAAAAAAGTGCTATTGCTTCTAAAAGATGCACACGGTGTGAATGAACCACCTTTATGCTTTGCGGTGAATTTTGCCTTTTTTTCAGTTGAAAGTCTCTGCAGAATTTTCCTGAGACACAGGCACCTGCTTTCCTCCCTTACACCGCATTCTGTAGTACCATATGTCATAATTTATTTCATCAATATTTTTATATTCAAGGGCACAATTATTGCTTTCAATTATTTTTATTTTTATGTCTTAGATTTTTTGTGAAATTAAATGACTCAAAGTAAGTAAAGCATATGTTTCTAGCCCAAACATAAAAATAAAGGTAATTATATAATCTAAAAAAATAGCTGAATATGAATGTCAAGAATTAAACATATGGGCTGGGGATTTAGCTCAAGTGGTAGCATGCCTACCTTGCAAGTGCAAAGACCTGAGTTCAATCCCTGGTACTGCCAAAAAAAAAAAAAAAAAAGAACGACACATATGTCTTGGCCTCCTGCGGTGAAACCAAGTGGTATAGAAATCAGAAGTAAGAGACTTGATTTGCAAAAGTACAGACATATTGTCTGAGTCTGCTGCTTTGAGCAAACACATAGAAAGGAATTCACCGAAAGAAGAAAAGCTTTCTTTGCTTCTGCGGCTACAGTCACCTCCCCCGAGCTGTCACAAATGAAACCTTCCCAGAGCACTTTCTCCAAATAGCAGCAGGGGCGGCAGCCGGGGAGGTGGGCTCGCCCTCTGGATGCTGCTCAGTACGAAGCCGGGCCCTGAAGATGCCGACTGAGAAATTCACATGCACATGTGTGCACGTGCATAGAAGATATGTATCTTGATTTTTCGACCCTAAAAGGTCTCAAACCGCATGCCTGACAGCGCAGAGCAGTGAAATGTTTGGCCCCTTATTTGCCATCAGTCTCAGCAAACCCAGGATGTGTCACAAGACAGAGATTCTGTTCCTCACCAGGAGAACAGCCCAGAAGCAAGACTGGCTTCTCCCGCACACGAAGACCCTGTGCTGTGTCCGATCCGCAGTGACCCGCTGCAGATCGCCTGCCCGAAGGGCGAGAGCGGGGGGCCGGGGGCAGGTGCCGGGTGTGCTCTCCGGCACGGGTGGGAAGGGCGGCCATGCCCCGCTGCAGGGCACTGGTGGGATCTCGAAACTAAAATGCAAGCTGCTATGGCCAGTTTTGCGACAAAAATGACATGAGCCTAGGGCCCATCTTAAAAACTACTTTTAAATTTATAGGCATAAAACGTTCCCAGAGCCTTAAAAGATAATCGCCCCAATAAACATTGGTAAATGTATTATTGTGATATATTTACATTGGTTATCAACAAAAGGTTCAATTTTCTGTGAGAAAAACAATGAAGTTTTATTAAAAGGACGCTCTCAATATAAAACTAAAATAAAGGACAAAAATTCCATAAGCCAAGACATTAATTCTGACTAACTTCATGGTATATTAAACGTATTCATGACTTCCATCACGACCCCCAGGCCCGTGCGAGCTGGGCACCCTGGCAGCCGAGGCGGGTGCGGCACGCAGAAGTCAGAGCCCGCAGCAGCGAGGCCGGGGCGGCGGCCTGGAGCCTCCGGGTCTCGGCGCCGCGCGTGGTGTGGGCAGGCCCGGCCCGGCCCGCGGCGTGAGCGCAAACTGACCCCTACGCCGGAAGACAGTGTCTGCACGGGTGCAGTGGCCACATGGAGAACCAAGGACTGCGACTTTTACAAGATTAAAATTAATGTGGTTGCTAGTGGTTCTGAACAGATAGACTCAGCTCTTTTATCCTACGTATTTCATTCAGAGACTAAAACATTAGAGTTTATCCCTAGAGATAAAGGTGTATTCAGAGAAAACATCTTGGCTATATACGACCCCCTGAGAGATGAAAATTGTCAGACATGCCCATCAGACGTTAAGAGGTCAACTTCAAAAACGGAAAGGGGCAGTACAGCTATCACTGCAACCCCAGATAGATCTTGCTCCTTTCACGTCAGTGAACAATGTGGGGAAGGGTGTGCCACTTTGACAGATAATGGAGAGACGCTGTGGCTACTCTCCAGAAAGCTTGGATCGCCTCTTGTCCGGGGTGAAGTTTAGACTAGAAAAATTTGACCTCACCACAGAAAAAAAGGGCCCAACAGTTAAAGTTACACAGAAGTATTTAAACTGGCATTGTTATCTATAACCTTTATTTTTTTACGGCACAATAACCTGGAAAGAAAACTCTTTTGATTGTCTTAATTGTATTCTGAGTCACTGTGTAAAACCAGAGAAGTCTCTGGCCAGACACAATTAGTTAAGGGCAGACTGTTTGGATACCAGTTGATCTACCTGAGCCACGAGCCTACTCCTCAATCTTATTTGTTACATACCTTAATTATTCATTTGGCCCATAGTGCTAATAGGATGGTAGGCCTTTTTACGCAAGAATAGTCTCACTAGTGCTCTTAATATCTAGTGTTGTGGTAGCCTCAACAGCTCTCACCCACCCTGGTCAAACTATTCATTTTACAGATAATTGGACAAAAACAGTAGACGATGCATGGAAAATTCAGTGAGGCATAGAACCTAAACTTCAAACCCGAATTAGTGTCCTGGAAACAACTATTATGGATGGACTATCAAATTCAAAGCCCGCAGCTACAAAAAGGCCTTCAGTGCCCCTGGAAGGTCACTCACCGGTGCAGAGCATTCTTGCTACAGGCCAAATCTGTGCATCTTTGGGGACATGTGGACATGTTAACAGGCCATGCACTAGAATGTTACCATCGGCTTTGAGTCCCTCCAGAGGAAGTTTTGTCTGTGTCCCAACAAACTCAAGATATTGATGAGCAAATTTGAGATTAGCATAAATTTTCTAATGCTCTTGCTCCACTACATTTCTTTAATTATCTTAAAACACATATTTGGTTTTTATATTGGAATCATCAGAATTTTTCTTTTGCTTTATTCATAGTCTGCCATAGAGGAGCTAAGATCAGCCACCATCTAGACACAATACAGCTTCAACTCATTCTAATTCAGATTCTTTCTGTTTATAAACATAAAAAAGGAACTCGGGAAACTAGCTCGGAAGTGCGCTGAGCAGGCTACAGAACATTAGAGGACTGGCTTATAAATTGTCTTACAGGTTGGCTATTGATTAAATTATGAGTCAATTCAAGTCCCATGCGTGACTTAACAGATGAACCTTTAGCTGGTGAGTGGAAACAATTCTCCACACCAATAGCCACAGCGGAGATCTCAGCGACTGCTGACACTGTGAAGCCTCGGACGGCAAGATGGCACCACAGCCGAGGAACTCGACGCCGTGCACCTGCTCTCACAGACAAAGGTCAGCTGAAGGTGGCAGGAGGCCTGCAGACTAGGCCTGCCCTTCATGGCACCACAACAGCTCCTCGCCTTGTTCAGGGGGCTCCTCAGCGCTTCCGTCTGCTGCTCTTTCCATCTGCCTTTGTGACCCTCCTATGCTGTGTGAGCAATAAATGCGGGTAAGTCTGGAGAAAATGGTCTCGGCATGGCAGAGCTAAGGTAAATACCAGGCCCAGTCATAAACAGTTACTGCTATTTATTCCTTCTTCCCTGTGTACTCTTTCACCTTCTGCTATGCCCACGGTCAGGCGGTCAAGCGCCCCAGTACGCGGGAGGTCAGAAAACAAGCCTAACAAGAAGTGGCGGTGCTTGGCCGGCAAAGGCCCGTCGAAAGCTTGGGGCCTAAAGAGCTACAGAAGGGGACTGGCGTTCATGGCCATCGAAACTGGCCAGGCAACAGGGTTTTGGTAAGGAAGAGCAGCAGTTTTGTTCGGCATATGTTATGCTGAGAAGCTTATTGGATATCCAGCAGAGATGTTCAGTAAACCAGTATGATGAAAAGTTCAGAGGAGAGGTTAGTCTTGAAATGTAGACATGGAGCTAATAAATATGAACGTATTTTTTCCTTAAACAAGAAAAGAAAGATGAATACAGTCATAGACACTTTCGTTATTCAGGGTAAAGAAATTTAGCACCAGATGACCTCTGTTTCGTCTGTCAAAATTGGAACAAAACTATCTACTAAAAGAGAAAAAATAGAGTCTGTTAGACATTATTAAATGAAAATAGTGCAAGTGATAGTATGGACAGGCCAGACTTCAAAGTCCTAAATTTGAATATGGTTGAGTCTGTGGTCGCACAGTTTGACTTTTGCAATGTTCAGTAGCTTATACGCAAAAGAGGAGGAAAGAAGAAGCAACAGCAAATGATGCCAGTGAGGGTGTTGGAGAGTTCACAGCTGCAGAACTTAAGCTGAGGGCAAAGCTCAGTGATAGTTTAAAATTCCATAATACGGAAAATTGATGTAGTGTAGTTTTAAAACTCAAATTAACTAAATACACGTAAGAAGCTGGGCTTTACAGCACCAGGATCCTTACTCACACCAAGGAGACTATGCGCGTAATACATAGGTGTAGTGTTTACAGGACATTCAAGGAAAGAAAAAGCTTCAGCAAAACTGACTCTTTCATAGCTGTGACAGTCACTTCACTGCTAAGACCTCTGCTTTTTCATTCCACACTGGTTTCATTTGATTCAAGCCAAAATCCCCTGTGATTCTTTCTAAATTTCACTGGAATTTTTCGACAGACATAAGCATAATAACATAATTGTGACGGTCAAGTCTCTTAACAAAGGATAGAATGTCCTCTCGTGACATTCCGCAGAATGAGCTGACTTAGAGGAGGGAGAAGAGCAGCCAGGCCTGGACAGCAAGACGCTCTCCACCTCTAGGCTCACACCGAATCCTCACTGAGGAATCGTTCCTTAGCAGTCTTCACAAATGAGGATTTGAGGGAGGTGTATCTAGATATTGGTGAATGTCATTCCTATCTTGCTTTCAAAATTTCAAAGTAGCCAGAGGTGAGTAAGAAGGAATTCTCAAAATGCATTCACAGAAATCACAGCCTAGCAGTCATAAAAACAGATCTGGCTAGTTTAAGGAGGAAGAAAATAACAATGCAAGTTAGAAATCCAGAGAAGACTCACACAAGCACGCTTGAGGAGAGTAGATACCAGGCGAGACTATCAGCTCAGAGGCAGACATTGCTGGATTCCTCCCTTCGGTAGCCAGCCACTGTTGACGTGATTCACTGACAACTTTCTTGAGGCTCTGTATCTCTTTAAAGGTTCAAAATCCAAACTTCTTGGCAGAATAAAATTGACTAATCATCCTAAATTCAATGCCCAGCCCTGGTTCAGTGGAAGAGTATAGGGGGAATGAGGAATCATTAAATTCAGAAATATGTATATAATTCTAAGACATTATTCTTGTATGCTAGGAACAGTTTTTAGAAAAGAAGGACTATTAAATAAAGCAGAACTGATAAGTTTCTACCACTGGGAAAGACAGGCAATGAGACAGGACATTTCAGAGATTAGATATAAGAAAGGGACGAAGGAGGTGTTAAAGAAAAGGTATACAGAAGTCACATAAATGTCATGAAAGGAGCCAGTTCCAGGAGAGAGGAAGGAGGGGTGCAGGAGAGCCAGTCCAAGCACGCAGACAGCGTCAGGAGACCCTGCCAGGGCGAAGGGCCGGAAACAGCACTGGAGTCAGGACAGCAGGACAAGAGCAGCTGAAGCTGCACGCAGCAGAAGGGCAGCTCCACTCAGTGAGGATTTTCAGCCTGAATCCACAGGCAATGCAAAGCTGTGAGAGTTGTCGATGGAGTTAGATTCACCTTGTAGAAAGGTTCCTTGGACTGCAGCTAATTTAGTGTAGTCCGAGCCAACGAGTGCAGAGCAATGCAGGAGTTCAGAGCCACAGAGGCGAGGGTAGAAGGCAGGTTCTCCTGTCCCAAAGAACCTGAGCGCTAAAACTGTAACACTGGCATCCGCAAAATAGAAACAATTATACTGACTTTGCAGGTTCGTTGATATTATTAATAAAAAGTCACTGGAACAACACAGTTATTTTTATTTCTCATTCCTCTTCCTGTTTTTATGTAGTTGTCTAGTCTAGTTTTCTTTCATCTCTTTTCTACTTGGCTGCTATTTATTTAATAACTATTTAATGTCACAAGACTTTTCTCAGACTCAAATAAACTTTGAGATTAAGGATTATTATTATTCACTTCTGATCATGTGGATTCTGAAGTTTGGAGAAGCAGGTGACATGTTCAAGATGAGCATTCCTGGGAAAGAAGCAAATTCAAAATGCCCCTGAGAGTCCAGTTCATCACCATATAGGCGGTGGCTATCAATCTGCACTGGGTCAAAGCAGTAGATAACATCCTTATTTAGAATTTGGGGTTAAAAAAACCACATGAAAGTTCATAAGAGGCTTCAAAACTAATTTTCAAGCAATGTAATATAAACACTACTTGGCTTCTTAAAAATTTTTGAGCTTACAGATCAATATCTCACTTGCTGTTGCTGTATAATTAATCATCCCCAAAGACGAGGACTTAAACACAAACTCCCGACAGCGCGTGCTCACCGTGGTTACTCGGGAGGCGCTGCTGGCTGTGCTGGGCGGACTGTCCCCGGCCTCCACCACGGGGCTGGCAGGCAGGAGCCTAGCACAGGGCATGGGTCTCATATTGCTGCTGTGTCACACTGCCAAAGTCTTATTAGCTTAGCATGGCCCAAATTTGTTGTCTTAAGAGTTCTAGAGGGCAGAAGTCTAAGGGATGAAGATTGAGATGTCTGCAGAGCTGTGCTCCTTCTGGAGTCTTCTGGGAAAATCTGCTGGCTCGTTTTTTTTCTAATCTCATGACTCTCCCCCAGCTCGAAGCATCCTCCCATCTTCCTCGGATTCTTCCCTTTCTTCCATTATTAATCCTCTAATTCTGGCTCTTTTGACTCTCTTTTAAAAAGAACCTTTGTGATAACAATACATTTACCCAGAGTCATCATCCAGGATTATCCCTCTCATTTCAAAATCCTTAACTGAACCGAATCCTCGAGGTCCCTTTCACCGTGTAATGTGGGGTCCCCACCGGTCCTGGAGATGAGGACGTGGGGAGCTGGGGCTCACGAGAGCTGACTTCATCTTCCAAGCTGGCTTTGCTCCCGGGGTGACCTAGGGCACAGAGCCCTCTGCCCAGGCACACGCCAGGCTCCGATGCCCCGGCTTTGCCCTGGTCTCGGCTGCTCTCAGTTTGGTCCCAGTGAGCAAAGCAAGTCATGGCCACATCCAAATTCAGAAAAGGAAATCCACCCCACTTCTTTGCCCAAGGATGTAAAGACGTGGAGGCAGGAAAGCGTTTGCGAACAAGTTTATAATTTACGACAACTAGCATAGTATGTAAGATCTTTAAGACAATCTAAAACTGGTGGGAATAACTGAAGTTTTTGCAAAAGTTATTTCTTCATTTGGGTGTGGGGGCTTGCACCTCTAATCCCAGCACTCATGAGGCAGAGGCAGGAAGATTGCTGTGAGTGCAAAGCCAGCCTGAGCTGCATAGTGAGTTCAGGGCCAGCCAGAAATACAAAGTGAGACCCTGTCTCAAGAAACTAAAAAAAAAAAGTCATTTCTTCCACCTGGGATACTTAGAATACATTTCTTTCCTCCTGGATAAGTTATTTACCTCATTGTAGATTAAATGTAACCTTTTTCAGAAAGCTCCTTTGGACCCTAAATCCCACAACATCCCGGCGCGGTATCTCCGTGCTTTCCTCACTCGCGGTTCCAAAGCACAACGCCACAGCAGCTGTCTACTCGCCCGCCTTTCAACCCAGCCCACAGCTTCTTATGCAAGAAGTGGGATTTTGCTGGCTCTTGCTTTCTCCTATGACTGAGCACTATATCTTATATGTAGTAGGTTAACAGGAATTTATTAAATAAGTATACTAATAAACTATAAACTCCACCCCTCAATAATTACTAACATTTCTTTAACTCTATACCTACTTCTTTTTCTACTTTGCAATACACCATTTCATTGATAAGGAAGAAATTACTAATGCTGAATACTGCTCACAGAGAGTTTTCCTTGGACTAAAAAGCTAAATTGGGATTTTTTTTGAAACATGATAACACAAGTTGATTGTATAAATTTTTTAAAAAATTTTGTAGACATCAGGGAGCTTGTGAACTTTTATCTTTCTTATCGGTATATTTTATTGGTACATTATATATACACATCACAATTACACTCCACGTAGAGAATTTGTACCAATATATGACACAACTTAAGTCTCGTTTTCCCCCTCCCCTACCCATCCTAGCACCCCACCCCTATATACACAAGCTTTGTTTCCTTTTTTTAACCATCAATTTTTTCTACTGTATAAAAAAATGTTAAAATCCAGATTATTCACCATGGATGCTAGCTAGAAATCACCAAGTTTATCTTGGTGGCCACTCAGAATTAAGAATTCAGGCCTAATTGGACTGAAATTCTTTCACACTAAAACCAAAATAAAAGCTGAGGTATTTGGGGATGTCCCCAGGAATGTCTTATAGGACTACCTGATTGGCTAATATGTAAGGCAGAGGACAAAGTTTCCCAAAATTACACAGTGCAAGGACTAAGATTCCGAAAAGACAGACACCACATGACTAAGCGAGCTCGTCCAAATTGCTAGTGTCATATGTAACTGAAAATGAAGTGGGGAGTTACAAGAAACAGAGCTATTTTGGAGGAGGGGGTTCTCTGTAACCAAGAAAGCCAGCTCTACTAGGAGCTAAAATGAAATGTATAAGTGTTTAACGTGATGAAATGACAAACCTTATTCTCCCAGTGTGATAGTTAACAGGCCACGTAGAACGTGCATAACTCTGTGTTTCTGTCACTCAAATACCATCACCTGAATTATGAAGGACAAAAATAATTAAAGACAGCATGGAAGATGCCAAACAACATGTGCTTCTGAAAGTACTCCAAAATAACTGTGATGCCCACTAAGTTTGAAGCCACTGGTTTAAGTTATGCATAGTTCTTTCTCATCCTAACATGGACTGAATACTCTTAGTGAGCTGTTTCGCTTCTCAAAATGTCTCAGATTCTGTAAGTGTACGGATCCGTCATTCGCACACCTATATTCTCTTGCCTAATACTGGGAGTGGGGTGGCAGAGCTGCAGTGAGCGTCCATAAAGACTTAAGTACATCAATAAGTAAATGAATTGAAGTAATGTTGTACCTAGGAAGGTGCAAGTTGGTCCGCAGGCTGTGGGTTATTGTTAAACTGTGCTAAGGAAGGCGCAGTGGTACACAATTATAACGCCATCACTTGGAAGCCTGACAGAGGAGGACGGCTGTGAGTCTGAGGCCAGATGGGCCGCATCGTAAGCTCGAGGCCAACCTGAACTATACAGCAAGACTTTGTTGTAAAAAAATATATTCTATATTTGTTTTCAGAATTATTATTATTCTTGCTTTGTTAGGTGATAATTCAGATTGCAGCTATGAAATTATAACAATTCCTGAAATGAATTCAATAATTTCTGATTATATAACAGCCCTTTGAACTCAAAAATTTTCCCGAGAAAATGAAAGCAGATGTGGCCTGCAATGTTTTTTAGTATAACTGTGTCAATTAATGGGTTTATTCATTTACTAAATACTTATTGAAAACATACCTATTTTAAGATCTTCTACTAGGAGCCTCAGTAGCTAGCTAGATAAGTAAAGTGCATTCTTGGCTCAAAAGAATATGTTCTTAGAAGCTAAACTTAATTTTAAACCTATTACACAAATATCCTGAGCACTGTGAATTATTGGAGAATGAGCAGATACAGTTCAGTATGACTTCTGAGGGAAGAGAAAATCACACAGACTAGAGTTTTCCAGCCCTGCCCCAGGCTATTAAGGTCAGGCAGACTTTTAGAGGTAAACATGCAGTGCTATCAGGCAAATAAATACATACACAGTGGCGCCTCAGTTTACGAACTAATTTGTTGTACACTTTTAGGGAAGATGGCTACGTTTGCGTCTGTGTGAGGAAGATGGCCGTGCCATGTTTGTTGCCTGATCTGGAGTTTGCAAAGGAAAGCAAAATTTTGCAAAACACTTTTGTTTGCAAACCAAACATTTTACAAACAGAAGTGTTCATAAACCAAAGTATTATGATAGCCTCTTAAATCTGTTTTTATATTTCTGACTATGTACTGATCATGTCCATTTTGATGATACCTGACTCCTCCAACATAAAATTACAGGTTATTGCATTTAAGAACATTTATTGAATTTTTACTGTGTTAGGTAATGTCAGTTGCAAACTACTCATTATTATTGTGTCACACTAGCATCATGCTCTTTGGAGTAGCTGAGTGCTTACTCAGAGAACCATGGATCTACGAGACCGCATGGAAAATAAAATGTGGTAGAGTCTGCAGAATCTCTTACGGTCTGTCACAGCCTGCGCTGCAGGACAGGACGACACGTGAGGAAGGAGGACGACTGGCCTGGCTGTGGGTTAACAGCCAGAGTGTTACGCTTCCCTGTTCTCTTTGAAAGAGTTGGCCCTGTAGTTCAAAGACCTGGTGGAGAGAGACGAGCAGCACAGCAGAAGACATTCCTTGTAGGGTTATAAACCAAGATACCTCATAGATGAGTCAACGCCGCGAGTGACCTCATGGTGCTCACCAGACGAGCACGGTGGCACTTGGAACACAGGGCAGGGAGAAGAGACACAGCAGAGCAGGGGGGCAGCAGCTAACAGAACGTTTTTAGGGACAACAGCACAGTGTCCCTAAAAGTGATAACTGAAGATGTGTCTGTAATCGTCACTTTCCTATTGCTGGAAGAGAATACCTAACAGGCACAACTCAAAAGTGCAAAGGTCTATTTTGGCTCAGGCTTCCAATTCATGGTCAGCTGGCCCCTGTCCAGAAATATCGCGATGCAGAGAGGCACGGCAGCTCGACGCATGGCGGCTGGAAGCAGAAAGAGCAACCCAGAGCCAAAAGAGAGGAAGGGCCAGACCAAGAAAGCAGCGGATCCTTGAGTTATGACCAGCCTGACATATAAACGACTTCAGTTACCACCAGAATTTTAGTTTTAGCTTATGACCAAGGTCTTGGGGTATGACCTTAATGACAGCCACTTCTGCTTCCTGATGGTCTCACATACAGATTTAACCTTTAAAGAATTCTAAAGGAACATTGCAACACCCTTTCCTATAGAGGATTCAGTGAGAAATCCTGGGAGAATGTCTCTCTGAGAACACTAAGATATACTTGTATATAAGTCTGTGTGGAGGCTGTACGGAGGAGCCCGAGCCTTCACTGACCAACTTGAGTCAAAACCAGCATTCTGGACGAGACTGAATTTGTAAGTCAAGGGTCCACAATACATACATGCTCTTGCAAGTCACAACCCAGTGACTGCCTCTAGTCAGGCCCCATCTTCAAACACATGAAAATTTCAGGAGACATTTTAAATTTAAACTGCAACAATGTTCTTGAAAGAAAAACAAAATCACACACTTTTAATAAAATGTTTATTCAGTATTTTTTTCTATCTTTCTTTGTGCTTTTGTGTTTTCCCCACAAGTTTTCTCTAATAAATATGTATTGTTATTATAATCAGAAAACAAATTTTGTTGGTTTTGAGTAGCACTCAGATTTCCAGGCAATCAACTTACCTGCCAACTTCAAAAGGATAAATAGCTACTTACCTTCCCTATTATACTGTAAACTGATATCATAAAATCATTCAAACTTAAAGTAGAGAATTAATGGAAAAATGTAGCCCCAAACTGTAGCATCATGATCCCACATAATGGCTAGAATTTGATTTTTTTCTAATTGAAAGAAACATGAAAAGCAATTGGACAGAGACAAAGGCTTAAGCAAAGCTATTTTCTATATCATCTCTGTTTACAAGTGATACCTAAGTGGCTAAGGGCTGATGTCATCCTTGAACAAGTATTGGCTACAAAGATCTACTGTTAATAGCTTCCCTGGAAGCCAATCAAGGTCAGCTGCTTGAGAAGTAATTATTAATCTCACTACTTAACATAATGTGTTCTTTGGCTCTGAAGATAATTGAAGAAAGTCAGGTGTCAAGAGCAATTGCCCAAGAGCAATTTAGGGCAAAATAACAATATTTTCTTAGTTAATGAACAGTAGAGACAAACTGAAAAAAACTGTGCATAGGTTGATAGTGGAAATGATGTCACCATAGTTTTTTTCTAAAACTAAAATATATTTGTCTCACATATTTACTATGCTGGACCTGAATCAATAAAGACATAACCCATCTTCTTCAACAGAACAATTATAAATAAATGAATAGATGTATGTTTTTAAAGGATGGAGAAAATGTAGATTGAAAAAAGTCCAATGTATGATATTTTAAATGACAGTGGCAAGGCATGTACATTTGGCTGACAAAGCTACAATAGAAATTTAAGAAGCGATCTCTATAAAAGTCAAGACAGTAGTTACCTCTGAGGCTGCAGTGGAGACAGGGGACAGAGGAGAAATGTCATACCTAACTGACAAAGCATTGCTTCTTTGGCTGGTATCAAGGATGTCTCATAATAATTAATGAAGCCTTAAAATTAAAGTATCCTTTAAAGTAGTGCCTATATCCCACAAACAACTCATGCATTTGATATTAATATTTTAAAAATTCTAATAGTGGTTTGTAAATGGAAATGATATTTCTTCCTCTCCCATTCTTCATTAGGAAAGTTTAGAAATTGAGGATGATTGACAGAGGCCAAAATCAGATATGAAAATTACTTAGGAGACATAGGTAGTGGTCATGATAATGATGAACATTATTAGTAACATTATAAGAGTTAGCATCTATAAGCACTCTGCACTCAAGAAGAGAACCAGAAAATAATCCTACCCAAAGGGACAACTGTCACCAGGGTACAACTAACCAATCAGTAGTGAGCATCTATCATCCCACGATACCACAACTATTTCTTTCATAATGCTCATTTCTGACCTTTAATGGAAACACCAGACACACACATACACACACAGAAGACACACACATGCATACAAACATGGGTGTACATATTTTAATATACATATCTTCATATATATATATATATATCCATAAAGAACTAGTACACAAAATTTTTAGGTTGAACAATTCATTTTACAGTTTGCCAAATTATGGTTTTATTCCTATGGTTAAGGCATCATCTTTAGAGGCAACCAGTCTAAAAGCAAACTTTTGAGTAAATATTCAATCTTTCTAAGATTCAATATTTTCAAGTATAAAATCAAAATACTATTATCTACTTGTAACAGTTAATGACTGCTAAATTCCCAACCACCCCAAAACTTAGCCTTTAAACAGTAACCACTTATTATAGCTCATAATAGGGCTCGTAGGTGAACGATCTCAGCCAGGGCCCCTGGAGGCTTCTGTAAGCACTCTGAAGGTCTTCTAAGTCTGAAGCATGGACTCAAAAGTTTGGGATGACCTTGCTTGAGATAACCTGACTCTTCACATATGTCAAATGTCTCTAGAGAAAGTTCAGGCCAGTTCACTGCTGATGGCAGAAGTCCAAGGGGCAGAGAAAAATGTACAAGCCCTGCTTCAAACTTCTGCCTCATCAAATTTATTATTGTTCTATTGACCAGAACCAAGCCAAACACCACGTTGGTGTTGTAAGAAATTATTAAAGTAGAAGGATGCAGGGATAGGTGAAAATTCAAGTCATTCATACATTCAGTCTACCATACTACATCACAGACTTGTAAAGTCACAGAAGCCCTGAAGAGTGGGTATTTAGTTGGTGCCTAGCATGCAGGAAGTGCTCAATGCCTGCCAGTAGTTAAGAGGAATAAGAGCCTACACAAATATTTCAGACTCCTCGCTCAGAGTAACTGAACAAAATAAGTCAAAAATTATAGCAAATCTAAACCGAAGACTATTTCTAGGGAAGTTCTTTAAATGACAGTTTGGAAATTTCATCAAGTTATTGAAATTTTATTACTTAGATGTGGTTGATTTGATTTGGAAAACCACAAAACAAACAATAAAGCAAAGAATAGAAAGAATCTGAGTTTTGCTAGGATCTTAGTAGCACTGAAACAATTTGTTAGCAGAAATGAATAAATACATAAAAAGAAAAACATTTTTATTTTATAGGTTATTTTGCTCCAATGAAGTTTAATAGTCAGGCTTGAAAATATTGAACTTGAACCTGAAAAATTGTAGAAGTTTCTGAGCAGAGCTCTTCATAAGGTCACAAAAGCAAATTTTCCTTTTGAATTAGTAATTGTATTGGATATGGTATTAATTGACCTTGAAAACAAAAAGCCTTAGGCAAACAAAGGTTTCCACTGACCCTCAGAACTGCGCTGGCCCTGCCCACAGCTCCGCTCTCTGGCCCAAGCATGGAGCATGTAGAAACCAGGCTGTAGCCTGGGTTAGCTGAATGGGTTAGAAAAGACAGAAGTGAGAGATACCTGGAGAACAGAAATACATGTGTAGTCAATCAGGTAGGGAACCCCAAATAATTTTCTTCTCATTACACCCAAAAATACACAGGTAGTAAACATATTACAGAATCATCTTTTTTATGAAAGAAATGTCAATATTTTTTACCCTACTATGTCATAGCCTCATTACTACTGTGACAAGTTACCATAAAGATTGGCTTTAAACAACACGGATGTATCATCTGGTTTCAGGAGGTCAAAAGTCCTGAAGTAAAGCTGAAGTAGGCTCTATAAGAAACACGGATTCCTTGACTTTTCAGCTTCTAGATATCACCTGTATCCATTTATCAGTTTGTGGTTCCTTCTACCCCTTTTTAAATCCAGAAACATGGCATGCTCAAACCTCAGTCTCTGTGTCTCCCTATCTCTGTCTGTCTCTCTCTGTCTCTGTCTCTCTCTGTCTCTCTCTCTGTCTCTGTCTCTCTCTCTCTGTCTGTCTCTCTCTGTCTCTATCTCTCTCTGTCTCTGTCTCTGTCTCATCTCTGTCTCTCTGTCTCTGTCTCTCTGTCTGTCTCTGTCTCTGTCTCTCTGTCTCTGTCTCTCTCTGTCTCTGTCTCTCTCTCCTCCAGATCCCATGTGTTTCTCAGGCTCTGATCTTTCTATCTCCTTCTTAAATGTTCCTATGGTTATGTTGGACCAATCCAACTAAACTTCAGCTTGAGACATTTAATCATATCAGCAAAATCCCTCTGTAATGTAAAATAAATGTTCATATGTTCCAAAGATGAAGAAGTAGATATTCTTGAGGGATATATTCTGCTTACCACACTTAGTCATGATTAGGTATTTTAGATTATAAATAGACAGTTTTTCACTGTCTATTATAAAGTTCACATTTCAAATGTAGAAAGTAGTATTTGGTCTTTGTGATCTACAGAAAGATTAGACTATGGAGCTCTCTACATTTTGTATGCTTGTGGACTACAGAAAGGTCTTCCACCAAACTGAAACTAGAATTCTGGCTTGTCAGGAGGAGCAGGAAGCTTGAACTTTCTTCCTTTAGGCCCCTAATCCTCTCCACATTTTAATCTCAATGAGCCTCTCATGTTCTGTAGAATCTAAGAAAGAAAAAGGATGTTGTTAGGGAACTGAAGAGTAGAAGCTCAATTTAGCTTGGCTAACTATAGCCAGAGAATAGTGGTAGCAAAGGAAAACTTTCCTTTCCTTTGTTTTAGTTGTTTGAGAGGCACTGGTGGCTTCACTTGCTGACGCGATGTCAGCGGCTCCTGCACGGTGGAGAAACAGGACATACTGTGTTAGGTGTGCGGCCCACAGAAAGCACAGGACACTCTCAATGGAAGCTCAAGTACCTCCACAGGGCCCACTGGGGCTGTGGGTTCCTACCGTGCTGATCCTCAGGAAGGCCTGGTCTCCCAGAGGTTAGAGCCTTTTGTTTCTGCTGTTGTTAAAACAAGTCATTCCCGAAGAAAGGTGAATGAAAGCTGATTGAAGCTATTGAGTGTAAATATATCTGACACCTCAAAATAGAAAACGTGTCTGTTTTACGCCTCCTCTTCAGCCTCATCTTTCTCTCGCCTTGAGTTAACTTAGAGACTCTCATCACTCAAAGATAGTTGGCCCAGACCGTGCCAATATGAGCTCCCTGATTTTGAGTTACTTCTTCCCACATAATTCTTGGGGATTCTCGTGGAGTCCAGCCCATTCCCACTCAAAAGTTACTCATGCTAATAGAAAATGGGCAAATGAGACAGAAGATGTTTTTGCAATCTTGTGTTACTGCATTGAATCATCCGGCATATGTTTGCTAACTCCAAAAAGTGGAAAGGCCTCTTCCAGGGTTATTTTGCCTGTTCAGTAACTTCCTTCACTGACTAGTAATACAAAGTAATTAAATTACATTGGGATTTCTTGCTCACTGATAATGTATAGGAATGGACTCTATAAATTTTAATGGGCTACTTAAAAATGATGATAAAATTGATCTTTTATCATGCAGTAGGGATGGACATCCCAAAAATTATTCTCTCTGGTCAATTGAGACAGAATCAATGAACTTAATCTTATTTTTTTGAAATAGGGACTCGCTTTGTAGTTCAAACTGGCCCTGAGCTCACTATGGAGCCCAGGCAAGCCTCGAACTTAGCAATCCTCCTGCCTCTGCCTCCCGAGTGCTGGGATTATAGGCGTGAGCCACCACGCCTGGCTCAATTTACAATCTTGAAAATATGAGATCTGCTACCACTAAAGTGTGAAAGAGTAAATACAAGACAACATTGCACTAGAAGAAAGAGACCAACAGAAGGTGAAAGTCACAAAAATCAGTCAAGGTCGCAGACTGAGGTGATCAGAGCTTCATAAGAAAGGACGTAAGCTAAGGCTGAGTTTCAATGAACAGCATAAACTGAAGTGTTGTTAAAAACGTTTTAAATCAGGTGGCTAGAAAAGCAAAACATGACATGTTATTATTGGTGAGTGTGTGAGAATTTGTCTGAACTGCCTATGGGAATCATAGCAAGGTTTGGTCATTTTGAGGACAATTTCTCTGACACTTTCAGAGCTCACAAAGCACTCACAGCTGGTGGTACAAGTCCCAGATCTTTCTTCGGGGTCCTAAAGGGCAAAGAAGTTGAAGAAAAACTTTGTCCGACGCTGTGACACGCGGGAAGGGTCGCAGGGAGAGGGCCAGCAATGGCACGGCCGGCTGGGACGGGGCTGCAACACCCGGGCCGAGGGACCGGGACAGGAAGGGCCCGCGCGAGCCGGATCCGGTGCGGGGGGAGCGGGGCCTGGCGCTGCGCCCTTCGCGAGGCGGGCCCCTCCCCGGCCCCTCCCCGGCCCCTCCCCGGCCCCTCCCCGGCCCCTCCCCGGCCCCTCCCCGGCCCCTCCCCGGCCCCGCGGGCCCAGAGCCTCTGCGGGGCAGCTGCGGGCCCAGCTGCAGGACGCCGAGCCCTGGCGTGCCGGGGGGGGGCGCTCGTGTTCTGCGTGAGACGGAGCCCGCGGGCCGTCCTCCCGAGGGGCGGGGGGAGACGGCGAGGCCGGAGCGGGCTCACGGGCTCACGGGCTCACGCGCTGGTGGCCCCTGAGCCCCTTCCGGCTCGCGTGAGCGGCCCTCTCAGGAGGCCGCGAAGGCTCGAGACGGCTGCTCCCCCCAGGACGGACAAACTTCAGGCCCGCGGACGGGGAGCGAGGGGGCCCCCTAGGAGGGAACGGAACGTGGTAAAGCCGAAGCTGGACAGTCCCAGCGCGGCCGGAAATTCCTTCCACAGACGCTACAACCCGGTTTGTTCTTCCCACCGGCAGGCTCGTCTCGCCGCCGCCGCCAGACGCTCCTGCGCGGGGCCTGACAGCCCCTCCCGCTTCTCTGCCCCGACGCGAGGCCGGACGGCGGGGGCCCCGCGGGCCCTGCCCCTCGTCCGCGCTCTCGGCCTCACCTCAGGCCAGCAAGGGGTCTGCGCCTCGGGGCTCTGGACTCTCTAGGCCACGACGCTCCGCCCTGCGGGGCCATTGCCGGTCCGGGTCCTCGAGTACGACGAGGAGGGAACTGCCACACGCGCCGCCGGTGACACGCAGGGAGCGGCCGTGCCTGCGCTGACCAAGGGAGGCTGCGCCAAGAGCCAGGCCCCACCCAGCAAGAGGCAACGCGGGCCACAGACAAGCCCCGCGCCCGGGCCAAGCGGGCCGACGGCAGCCGGCAGAGGGCGACTCGGAGGCCGCTCGGAATGGAAAAGGCTGCCCCTTCGCCTCGGCCGCCTCCCATTGGGCTCTCGGCGTACCTGACAGGAAACGGCCCCGGAACGCTGCACCTCGGGCGCCCCGCACGTGTGCCCAGCCCAGGGTTTGCCCGGCTAACACGCGGCATGTGGGACACGCTCACGAGCCTGTAATGAGGCGGAGCCGGGGCAGGAGTTACCAGAGGTCGAGGCGGGAGGCCCAGCGTGAAGGGCCTCCCCTGGAGCACCGCGATCTCCTAAGCTCCGGGCTTATTTTCCCCCTCTCTCAGCATGAAGGAAGCTGGACGAACCCGCTAAGAGGCTGGGCTGCGGGGTGAGCCGCCACGCCCACCGCCGCGGTATGCGGTGCAGGGACCGAACTCAGCACCTTGCGCTTGCGAGGCAGACCCTGGGCCCTGGGCTGAATCCCTAGCCCAGTGCGGGCGCCTTCGGTGCTAATGGGGCAACTCTCAGGGCCCCTGAGTGTGCTTGGTCTCCAGCCGCGCTGACGAAACAGGAAGGCAGCCCATGCGAAAGCGCTTGGGAAAGGAAGCGCGACAGGACCCTGGAACACGCGCAGAGCCGCCCTCACAGCCTGCATGTGCGCTGTTCAGAACTCGGCACGTCTTGGCAGCATGACCTAGATACGGTACCAGCGTGAGAACTAGAAAAGAAGAGACAGTAGACGTTAAGCGCATGCTATGGTGCCTCTTCACAACAGTCCACCTATACTGTAGGGAGTATTTTTATTTTTCATTGGTCCTCCCTCTTCACTTGGCCCAAACTCACTCTGCAGAGCCTAGTTCTCCTCTACCCTTCTATTGTGTCCTACCTTTAATAATGTGAAACCTTGCCACTATGTATGAGTGTAAGGTTTAATATTTTGCCTGGGACAGAAAGGACCTAGAACTTACCTCTAAGAAAAGACTCTGGCATCTTAGAACCAGGTAACAATAAGAAACTTAAAAATTTCAATCCTGTCCTCTGTACTTCCAAAGGGAAATGAAGGGCTAGAAATAGATTAATGATTATGTTTATGTGATAAAGTCTCAGAAAAATACAGGGCTGCTCCCAGACAGTGAGCACATCTACAACCTGGAGAGTGTCATCCCGAAGCCATGGACAGAAATGCATGTACGAAGGACCCTGTCAGTTCCTGCCCTATGGACCGCTTCACTGGTGGTTCATGTACATGATTCATTGTATCCTTTTTATATAGTAAACTGGTAAATACATTTCTTCGATTTCTGTAAGCCATTAAGCAATAATTGAAATAAAAAGGAGTCATAGGAACATTTGATTTGTGGATAAACCAGACAGAAGTTGTGGGGAAACTAGACTTCAAACTTACAGTTGGTGTCAGAAGTGGGGAACAGTTTTATGAGACGGAGCCCTTAATTTGTAGATTCCGCACTAATTCAAAGTGATACTGTCAAAATTGAATTGAATTATATGACGCTCCGTTGGCCTTTGCAAACAAATGGAGAATTGAATTTTTGTGAGAAACCTCCACATATTTGGTCACAAAAGTTTATGTATAGTGTGATACAGGCAAGAACTGTTTTTTGTGTATATTCAAAAGGATGCAGATTGATTTGAAATAACTCACACAGAAGTGGTATAACTTTGGTCAGGTACTTTTGCCCAAGATGTTAATGTACCCAAGTTAAATGATGGTACTCAGCAAAACCCAGGGGGCAAAATCTAGTCTGAGACCTTATTTGCAGTTACTTTTGACTCTTTTTTAAAAAAAAACTTTTGACTCTTAATAAACCCAAATAAACAGTAGCGATCTTTGTCCTATAGGCCTTACTGAAAATTTTGGTCTTTCATTTTGGGAATTTGCTCTTAACTTTCCTTTTGTATTTTTAGTGGCCACACTGCAAAGGGTCCCTTCTCCTGGAGTTTAAGAGGATTTTCTCAATGTGCCCACTTTCTCGGGAAGAGAAGCAGGAGTCAAAGTGAGGACTGGTCTGTGCTCCACGCTCACGACATTACACACACTGTACTAGAGTCTCTGTTACAGCCATATGGTCCCAGTATCAGAATTATCACTACTTCACAAGTGGTTTGACTAAACCTCATATGTTAGAGTTAGGATTTGAACTCCCGTTGTATTCTTCTGAATCCTATGTTTCTATGTTCAAGGTCCCATGCCAACATAGATCATTGCCCATAAAGCACAGCTACCCACAGAAGCTGTAAACAATCTAAATGTAATATGACTAAGCCTGCTGTTCACCGCTGCTTTACTCAGAGGACCAACCAGGAGAGGAGGAGGAAGGATAGTCAGGGAGCCTATAAGATAGACCAGTTTTGTAATCTCCATTTGTTCTGTGCATGGAAATAATAATGGAAAGGGAGGATAGAATCTACATTCATTATATTAGTTTTATTGAAGGATAAACATTTTGAATTATTTGTACATAGTCGAAAGAGAAGTGAGAATATTAACATAAAAGAAGAAGAGATTTTCACACTAAAGATACTTTAAAAGTCTCCATGAAGGTGTATCCATTTGCACATAAATGAATGAAACTTGTCATTCTTTATGGCAGAGTAATACTCTGTTTAAAAAAAAAAAACCCACATCTTCTTTATCCAGTCTCCAGTTGATGGGCATTTGGGTTGTTTCCAAGATTGGGCTATCACGAACTGAGCTGCTTTGAACAAAGGTGTACATCTGTTTTTCCAGTGTGATTTTTAAAATTCCTTTGGGTATATTCCTAGCAGGGGGATAGCAGGGTCGAATAGGACCTCAGTGAAATAAATAGATCACAGATATGCAAATATTGGATCTTTTCTTTGATATGAGCACCTGTAGATATAAAGGAGCTCTAGAATGTATGATAGTGTTTGTAGAATGGGAAATATCCAGAAGGAATTTGGTGTGGGAACATAATGAGGGGAAGGAATAAATATGATTCAGAAAAAAATTAAAGGGTATGTATATAGGGGGTGGGGAGGGGGGGGGTGGGCAGGGATGTGGGTAAAAATGAGAATTGACCTGTGTCACATATTAGTACAAATCCCCCAAAGTTGTGTGCGATTGTGAGCTGTGTATATAATGTACCAATAAAGAATTCAATTTAAAAAAAAGCTTCCATACAATGACTTCTAGCCAGACCAAGTCTCCTTAATAATGATTAGTAATGACCATTAAAAAGTCACTTTATGGGCCGGACATGGTGGCTCACGCCTGTCATCCCAGCACTCGGGAGGCAGAGACAGGAGGATTGCTGAGTTCGAGGCTCACCTGGGCTACATAGTGAGCTCAGGGCCAGCCTGAACTACAAAGCGAGACCCTGTCTCAAAAAAAAAAAAAAAAAGTCACTTAGGAGTTTTTGTGAATGTTCAGAGACACTAATGAGTTTTAGAATTACTTGGGGATCTTCCTAAGGTCAAAGGAAGAAAATAAAGTATGAAGTGATAATAAAATGTATGAGGTGACTAATGGACAGGTTGTATATATATACATATATATATATATGTGTGTATATATATATATAAATTCCACCAAAAATATGGAATTTTTACAGCACACATTTAAACAAATAGAAATCTCACTGCCATGGCCTCTCCTCTTCACCTAACAGCCAGGAAGGGTGATAACACTGTGTAAAGTGAAGTTCCCATCAGGACGCCAGCAATTTTCAGTCACTGGGTCACTGACCCAGACCACTCCCAACAGCCATGGCCGGGCGCACCGTCAACTGTCAGGGAATGCAGAGGGGAGATGGCCTGATGTTCCAAAGTACAAATAAAAACTTCAAACTCAATTTTTATACAGCAACATTGTACTGAAAACAGGTCATCTAAGAGTTGGATAATTCTCTGGGTTTTATTGCCTGTATCCACCAAGAAAGTGACAAATCAAACAAAACAATTTTGAAATATGAGTGAAAATCAGAACACAATTTAATTTGAGGATTTTATTTTATATTGCACAATAGCACTCTTGATTTCTTCAATCTACAAATAGAATAAAGTCTTACAGGAAAGAAATCTACTAGAAATAACAATAGTGTAAAAATGTTGAAAATTACTATAATTAAAATACTAGAATAACAGCTGAGCTATCATTTTAAATGTATTTTGACTTATCAGTGAAGCTAATTGAAGAGCCTGAGTGAGGCTTGAAATGTTTAAAAGAAGTAATCCTGATGTTGGTGCCCAGGAAATCACATCCTAATATCTAAGGTCATCAAGTCAATTGGCTATATTTTTAAGTGATTCAATTATTCCCTGATTATTCTCCTGAGGCTCAGAGTGCACATGAAGGTCATATGCTGCATCATTGACCTGCCATGTACTTCTCACATGCTGTTCCTACCTCTGAGGAATGCATTTGCCTGAGATATGGCTTAACTAGTGTTTTCCAAATATAAAAATTCCTTTTTTAGGTATATGAGACTCCATACCTATAGTACAATTAAGCTTGCTTCCAGGTTAGTATTTCTTTCTCCTGGATTGTTCCCTGTATGAGAATATAGTGCCCGTCACAGCAGCTCAGTTTGGATACCCAATCTTGGAAATAACCCAGATGCCCATCAACTGGAGACCGGATGAAGATGTGGGTTTTTAAAAAATAAAATGGAGTATTACTCTGCCATAAAGAATGACAAGTTTCATTCATTTATGTGCAAATGGATACACTTTGAGGACACACTAAGAAGTGAAATAAATAGACCACAGATATGTACATACCATATCTTTTCTTTGGTATGAGAATCTGTAAATGTAAATGAGTTCTAGAATCTATGATAGATTTTGTAAAATAGGAAATATTCAAAGGTGGTGGGGGAAAGTAATGAGGAGAAAGAATAAACATGATTTGGAAAGAAAAAGAAATAGCATGTATATAAGGGGTGGGGGGGTTGTGGGTGGGTGGGGATATGGGTAAAAATGAGAATTAACTTGTGTCATGGACTGGTACAAATTCCCCAGTGTTGAGTGTGACTGTGAGCTGTATATAACATGTGCCAATAAAGAATTCAATTTTAATAAAAGAATATACAAGGGCCAGGGATTAAAAAGAAATACAAATGCAAAATTTAAAAATGCGATGCCTAGCAGTGGTTCCATTTCTCACTTTCCAGGCGTGTGGCTTCCGTGGTGGCTGACAGGACTGTGCCCCTCTCAGCCGCCCGAATCACGAGTATGTGAGACAAGGCTCAGGGGTCCAGATCAAAGTCTCCCCAGAAACAAGCACCCAAACTCTTCCTCACATCCTATCCTCTCCCTCTCTCCCTCCAGAGATTTTAACAAGAAAGGACATTCTGTCAGAAAGCTATATATAAAACCTACATGTCTTAAAATATACCATAATGTACCAAATTTCAAGCAAGTATGGCTGCTCACATTTAGTTAATAAATCATTTCTACTATTTTGGGGCAAAGTCATTCTTACTTCAATAGGTTACATATCCATGGATTTAGTCAGCCATAGATCAAAAATATTAGGAAGAAATTTCAGACTTTTTCTCAACACTACCCATAAACATGCAGTATGACAACTATTTTAGCATTTACATTTTATTAAGTGTCATAAGTAATCAAGAGATGAGTAATATAAAGTACATAGGAGTGCTAGAGCCTGAACGGGGACATGGGCAATTCTAACGGGCCCACCCGCCGTCTCGGTGAGATACTCGTGGAGCGCACAGCAGCGCGTTACATGGGACACAGAAGACACGTCGGCCGGCTGCTTCTGCGGCACCGCCCCTCAGAACTCCACTATAAAACACCTGTAACAGACACTTCTGTTACGTCCACATAAAGAAGTTCCATCAGGGGCCGGAGGGTTAGCTCCGTGGTTCCGGCACCTGCCTCACAAGCGCAAGGCCCTGAGTTCAATCCCCAGTAACCACGTACAATGCTGGGCGTGGAGACTCACGCCCACCAGCCATCAATACCACATACCACAGTGCCGGGCGTGGTGGCTCACGCCTGTCATCCCGGCACTTGGGAGCCAGAGACAGGAGGATGGCTGAGTTCGAGGCTTGCTTGGGCTACATAGTGAGCTCAGGGCCAGCCTCAACTACGAAGTGAGACACTGTCTCAGAAAAAAAAAAAAAAAAAAAAAGTTCCATCAGGGCTAGCAGGAAGCCTGCTTGGACCATTGGGTTCCTGTTCTCCTCCCTCTTTACCACCCATCTGAGGCTGAAACTCGGTATCAAACCAAGGATATGAACAGATTATAAGTAAATATTATGCTATTTTCTATAAGGATCTTGTGTACCCATGAATGTTGATATCCACAGAGGTCTTAAAACCAGTCTCCTTATAACATCAAAGGATGACTGTACTTTAAAATACCTAAAATAACCTAAGGAGAAAATTTAGGTTATACTAGAAGGGTAGATAAAATAAAAAGGAGAATGAATAATTCCATTCATTCTTAAAGAAACATAGTTCCTACACAGTTAAGGAATAGTGAAGATTTACATACTTTTATTTTTACTACAGTCTTCAATTTTCTAGGAGAAGAAACCCTAAAAGTCTACTAATAAATCCAAATCTGTTGAGTGTTGAGTGTGTTCAGTAGAGACATATTATGAGAAAGATGAGATATACATATAAGAATACCTTACCTTTAAAATACTTAAATGCAGTTGAAAACACTATGTAGATTTTATTTTTTAATTGAATTATTTATTGGTACATTTTATATACAGCTCAAAATCACACTCAACATTGTGGAATTTATACCAGTGTATGATGCGAGTTAATTGTCATTTTTACCCATATCCCTCCCTCTCCACAACCCTCCCACCCGCTGTATACATATGCCTTCTTTTTCTTTTTAAATCATATTTATTTGTTCACCTCATGATCTTCCCCTACACTTTCCCTTTGAATATTTCCTATTGCATAAAATCTATCATTGTATGTCTGGTCTACTTCTTGAAATGACAAAATCACACCAGAAGGCAAGTATGACTGAGCCTGAGGAAGGAGATAGGATGAGACACTGAGACACACGCAGAACACACCGAGAACCCTCGTGTGCACTTTTTGTGAGAACACGAGCAGGTTGTAGAATGGCCTAGACATGACACAAACGTGGGAAATATGAAAAGCGCTGGCTATTATACCTCTCTACAATAGCCCACCCTCCACTTTAGGAAGAGTTTTTTTTTTGTTTTAGTTTTTCGTTTTTGTTTTTGTTTTTTGTTTTGTTTTTTGAGACAGGGTCTCTCTTTGTAGTTCAGGCTGGCTCTGAGCTCACTATGGAGCCCAGGCAGGCCTCGAACTCAGCCATCCTCCCGTCTCTGCCTCCCGAGTGCTGGGAGGACAGGCGCGAGCCACCATGCCCAGCGAAGTGTTTTTTATTTTTATTCTTTTGTTCCTTTTTCCTCAGGCCAAACTCACTCTGTAGAAGCCATTTTCCTGTACCCGTGTGCTTATTCTTTCTTTAGTAAATGTGAAACTTTGCCACCATTTATGCTTGTTTCATTCAATTCTTTGAGACAGAAAGGACCTAGAAATCACCCTAAAGAGCGTGCTCTAGACACCCAGACGCTCATTCAAGGGGCCCACCTGGCTTCGTGCTTGGAGAAGAGTGGGTGATACGAACAAAGTACCTAATGTGAGAAGAGTGAATAAGGTTACGGGAAAAGCACAGATGGCTCATGCCAGGCACTCGCACCTGGTCTTCCCAGGGGCAGGGGCTGCACTCCGCCTGCTTCCGTTCCCCTGGCCGAGGCCAGCGGAATACTTGGGAGACCTTCAGGGGCAGATGAGAGTATCATCCCATTTATATATGGGCAACACTTAAAAGAATCTAGAAAGCCCATGAAGTGAGTCAAAAATAGTCAGAAGTTTGGTATCTTTCATTCTGGAACCCTAAATATCATTTGCTAGGATGTGTTGGTTCCTCTACTTTGCTGATAAGCTAAGGAAATTTCCAAGATGGTCTTTATCCTGCCACTAGGAATCCCAAGATCCTCCCTGGCAGAATGAGCTTTTAAAAATGCAGTTATATGATCTAAAGCTGTCATACTCAAGTAAGTTCGGACACAGACGTTCTCAGATGTTGGGTGAAGACCTTCTCTGCCTCGCGTGTGGTACTGAGCGGTGCCTCCTGGGCAGATATAGCCCTGACCTCCTGGGTGACAGCGGCAGAGATAAAGGTGAAGCATGTCAATGGAGAGGCAGATTTTCTGGGGTAAAAGTGGGTTCACTCCTTCAATTAACAGGAAACCCCAACATCTGACCCATGAAAAGCAGAAATACATTTCTGAGCTCTGTTTGGACTTATGCACTGTTGGCTTAGAAATGAGAAGAAAATGTGATATATATTTGGAGACTGATATTGAACTTAAAGGTAGGTACGTGAACAACTGATTATATTCAAGTGAGAAGATTGACACGTCAGGAAACCGCTGAAGGTTTCACAGCCATCAGAGAATCACATCCTGATCTGCATCCGTGAGAAACACTCGCAGCAGAACAAAGCAACGAAGCGTTAGGGAGCTTCCCTGACACTGAGACTCGGGGTCGCTTAGGCGTCAAAGGCCAGGGAAGGCGGTGCGGTGAGGCCCACGTAGAAAGGGTTTATTTTTTCTTCTTATCGACAGCCCGAGCTAACAATCCTAATGGTTTCACAGCTTCAGGGAGGACCTCACTTGCACCTGGAGATGTTATCTATAAAGGAGCATATATCCTCACAGCAGCCCAGCACACTACCAAAACTGATTTCAAGTCATTTATGTTTCTAAATAATAAGCAGGGAAAAGTAAAACTGAAAGTTATTTGACATTCTTTTTGTGCTATAAAGAAACGAGAGTATTTCAGAAAAGAGAGACTGGCAAAACAAAACATCATCCATGGCTTTTCTATCACCATGAAAATCTTTGAGTCACTTTTTATGACCCTAGACTTTTAATTAAGATGAACCACGCTACTTTCATCCTCTTATTCCCTGTATATAAAAGAGCAAGGATTCAATACATGTTTGTGGGGTATGAATCAATAAGAGGAAAAAAGGGGAAACAATTTCAATTGCAAATTCAGAAATATGTAAGCTAACACTGATCATGAAAACTTAAAATCTAAATTCCCTTGTCACTTTTTCATTCATACAGATTCTCAACCTCTCACTTCAACAGTTTTTATCCTGTTAGATAATCAAATTTACATAGTACTGAACTACAGACTTACATATATAGACTTGTCGAACTTACACACAGAAGAACTAATATACTTCTTATACCATCACTGTCGCATTTCATTCTTTTGTGGAAGTGATGTCACGCAGCTCTGCTGGAGTTCTCAGAGTGTCCAAACTGCTTACAGCAACAGCAGCACTTTCTGGGCTGTCGAGTCCTCTTTTCACTATCCCCTGATATAAACTTGACTCTTTAAAAGTTCAACGCAAAATTTGAGTAGATGGTATGTTAAAATATATGTGGGGTCTCAGATATGAAAGAATTTGATTGTGGAATATAAAAGAAAGGACTTTTTAGGAACTGTGCAAGCAGGATATACTAACTGAAGGAATCTGGCCACTGCCATTGTGATCACAGACGCCTCCAGACGGCCCCCTGGCACGGCTGGGACTCACCACCTCATCAGCCTCCTGTGGCGCCGTCACTGCTCCTGCGCTTCCCGACCCTCCCCTTGGGCAACCGTTTCACTCGCGCTCTGTCAAGCCTCGTGTTGGGGAGGGAGCCTCAAGCCCCTCTCACGGCCCCCGCTGCCTTGCCAAGACCCTGTAGTCTGCACAAGAGCAGCTGGCCCGGCCCCGAGCCGGAGGCCCCTCAGACCGGTTCTGCAGCAATGCCATACACCTGTCCCGTTAGGCTGGTGCCTCCGTTTCCCCCTTGCTCCTACGAACAAAGGGAGACGCAACGAAAGGCTCCCACACGATTTTCAGGTGGTCCAAATGGGAAGTGCCCTCACTCACCCCGCGCCTTCACTTCCAGGAAGCGCTCCTGGGCCGAGGGCCCCTGGCTGCAGCAAAGTCTTCCCCACACACCGCGCTGCTCCTGCTCCTCGTCCCGCGGGCCGTGCTGCTCCCCTGCTCGCCAGGGCGTCTCTCGGCAGCCCGCCCGCGCCCGCCCTGGGCCCTCGGCCGCCCGGCCCAGCGTCAGCCTCGCGGGCACGGGAGTCTGGTCCACTCTGCACTCAGGCCAGTCTCACACATTCGACGCGTTTGACACTCGTGTGTCAGCCTCCTACATACTTAATTGATGGCCATAAAACTTCACTCTGCACGCTTGTTTTTATGTTCAGTACTTGCCAGATTCTACAAGAGAACTAAATAATACTAAATAAATCAGAAATTTAGATGAAAGTAAACTTCAAATTCTAAAACTACAACTTATCTACATCAACATATCCGAATACAGGGAAGATCAGTTTAAGATAAACAAAGGAGGGCTTGTCTTCATACCGTTGATAATACCCAGGTAAACATGTGATCCTCCCTATGCTCAGAAAAAAATGGATTTATTTTCAACAAACTAGTTCGGGAAGAGAACAGCAGCAGCAGAAAACAAAGCCACTGCTATCTCTGATTCCAGCATGGCCTCTCTGGCTTTCTGCATTTCCTCCAAAGTACGTTATCTTTAAGTAATGCAGATAGTTAGAGGGTTCAGCAGAAGCAGGTCTTGCGCGTAAATATGCTCGGTCATGTTTTGAATAACTTAGCAACACAACCTGGCTTCAGATTAGAGAAACACACACACGTGGATAGCTGCACTTGGGACCTGGGGCTGGGCTTGGAGGCCCCCCTGACTCTGCTCAGTCAGAGCAGGTCTGACTGTCACACCGAGGGAGGGAGAGAAAGGTCTCATCTCCTCCCCGCTGCCCACCCATAGTTACACCCATCCCAGGGGGCAGCAAGCCCAGTGCTCTGTGGTCCGGGGCACTGAAGAAACCAGGCACCTTCTTGGGGACTGGCACCGTGTCAGCATAGTCCTCAGCCTTCATACTGAACGTATGAACATACTCTGCTTATTCTTGGACAATTTTATCATTATTGCTCAGAATACCTCATTTCTCTTTAGGTTTCTATTCTTTAAATGGAGTATTTTATAGAGGTAGCATCATTTCTTAAACATAAATATTTGGATTTGAATATTTATTCTGCCACTTAATAGCTGTATAAACTATGTCTTGATTTCCCCAACTAAATAAATTAGAACTGATAATAATCTTTATACATATTCATTTAATTAAAGATACAAAACTATGCTATAAACCACTCTTTCCCATAAAGATATAGGGCTAGAATTTTTTTCTTAGCAATGATCACTTTCAGGATACCATTTTTTCAAGGTTTTCTGTGTTTCTAGTCATCCTACAGTATTGTCACCTGAAAATAATGATATTAGCTGGGCGTGGTGGCTCATGCCTGTCATCCCAGCACTCGGGAGGCAGAGGCAGGAGGACTGCTGAGTTCAAGGCTCACCTGGGCTACACAGTGAACTCAGGGTCAGCCTGAACTACGAAGTGAGACCCTGTCTAAAAAAAAAATGATATTATTGTCAGCGTGTGCTGACGACAATGTTCCACTGCTACGGCTCACATCTGACTGAGTGAAGAGGCTTGGATAGCTGGTAAAACTTCTCCAATTTTGCCCCACTAATCTACCAAAAAAATGAAAACAGCACAAAGGTCACTGAATCATCTTTTTCTGTCTCAATTTAAAAACAGTACATTTAAGTCACACTGCCCAGAGCTGAGACTAAGTGGTACTGCCGTGGCCGCCGGCCGGGGCTGCCTGCCCCAGCAGACCGGGCGCGGGGCTGTGGACAGCCGCACAGAACCGAGGCTGCGGGAGGTCACACCCAGGCTGGCGGCCGGCCACGGGCGGCCCCTGTGCGGCGCGAACGCCCGGGGGTGTTCAAGCCGGAGGCCGCCGAGCGCTTGCCGTCGCGTGGCCCCGAGGGTTCGCGGACGAGCCCGGGACTCAAAGAAACAAAATGGGGGCGAGACCAGCTCCCCGCTAAGAGTCAAGTGGAATTGCGAAATCACATCAAGGACAAGGCCTAAAAGAGAAGGACACACAAAATCTAGGAACGAGTTAGGGCTCCCATCGCCGAACATATCCATCGTCGCTGTGCCAACATACCAAATGGTAAAATGTATCACATATGTTGTTAGCGATACGTGACTTGCACTCAAAAAACAGGCTTGAATGGACAAAGAATCATGGAATTTCTCAAGGATGGTAAGCTTAAAGAAGGTGATAGGCATGCCATCAGTTGGGCAGAGAGAAGCGTCAGAATTATCAGCTTCACCCACTTTAAAACCTGAAATGTAGAGCCTAAAACCTTGCCATTTGGTACAGTATCATATTTATCTTTCTCAGGGAATATAGAAGGTAAAGAACTGTCCATTCCTTCATTACATTAGCATCGCACCTCATATATTGATACACCTGCGACTTCTCTCAAGGACACACCTTGAGAAAGGCACCCACGTCCACATCCCTGTGACTGCTTCACCCCTGCATCGTAGCTGCCAACATGAGAAATGGGAGGATGGGGCGGCGGAGTGTGAAGGGGACCGAAAGGCACAGAAGACCAATTGAGAAGCACCACTGTTCGGTGGGGACCCCGGCTGAACGTTCCCATTTGCACATTCTTACCCACTCTCTATCCGACACCCTGGTCCCCACTTCCCTTCCCTCCGTCCTGTTGGGCCCCTTGCACTCCATCTTTTCCACTTCTATGAAGTCTATGTCCTCTCTGCTGGCCCACCTGTAAGAAAATTCAGTTCTCGCTAAGTTGTCCTATCATTCTAGCGTGTCAGCCGTTTTCGTGACGGCTGTCCACAAAGCCAAAAGGCGTTCGAAAGCCAACTACCTCCGTGACGTCTGGGAGGAACTGAAGAAAGGCAGCCAAAAAGGATGGCAAGGCATGCAATTCCTGTCAACAGCGTAGGTCTCAGGACATTTTACTGACACAGTTCTTTACAAGGGACATAAATTTACTTCTACAGTTAACATCTACTTGGTTGTAACACTTCATTTATTTGTTCCTTCACTTACTCAGTTATTTGTTCACTGAACAGGTATCTATTCAGAGCATGAATAGAGAGCATGAAGCAATTCCTTAAATGTCTTTGTGAAGGAGATACAGAATTTAACGCCCACCCCAACGCATTGTTCCACCGACTGAGTCAGAGTCTCGGGTCCTGAGCTCCGCACAAACCTGCCGACTTTCACAGCTCCTGTCTCCCTAAACGGCGACTTCCACGCCAGCCTGCCGGCTCCCCGCCCGTGCTGCGGCTCAGCTGGGCTTCCCCCCGCTCGCAGGAGTCCGCGTGGCCCGCCGTCTCGCTGGACCCGCCTTCTGCCCTCTCATCCTCCTGTCCCTGCAGGTTCCTTCGTGCTCTTTCTCGTCTCTCCCCAGCGGCCTTCAGAAAGTTATTCTTACATCAAACTAAAGTAATGTCAGCTGTACTTGACATCTACTCAAAAGTACTGAAGCCAAGGAAGACAAAAAATACTGATTTTAGTTTAGTAAAAATTGGAACATGAAGCTTTGAGTTTAAATGTAAAAGAGTGGGAAAGGCCAGTAGAATTTCCCTATGTCAAACAAATTATAATTATCCCTGCAAAATATTTTCAGTGATTTTTAAAGGCACTCTGTAAGGTTGTTTTATTATTTACCTTATATTAATACATATCATTTCAAGTTATTCAAAGAAACATCCAATCCAAGAATGTAATCCTACCATGAAGGAAGTTCTCCCACTATAGTCATGAATTGGTTTTGATATGTCAGGTTCCTACATGTTCAACTGAAGCCATACCAGGAAGGTTATATTCTGATTATCCCCTGGAAGATGAATTAAACTGAGGTGAAGAAGAAAGAGCGATATGCTTGAAGTTTCAGTCAAGAAACTAGAACGCAGGTGATCTCGCTGCATGGTCACACTTCATTTCATGCAGGTCTGGATCCGGGAGACTGAATCTAGCCAAGTTTAGAAGTCAACCAGTTTGTGTTTTTAGGTTTTAAAAGTGAATTCAGACTTCCAGGCATTTGTGTTCTCTTTGTGGTAGACATAATGCAAACTTCCACTTGAAACGGAAGAAAGAAAGTAGTCTAAATGGCTGCAAGCGTTTTGAACATCAAACAATTTTTACCAAAGAACAATACAGTAAGTGTATTCAAGTTCTTAAGATGCACAGATTTGACCGCAGTCTGATTCCTACAACACCCAGAGCCACTTCATGGTCATCAAAGCTCCACGCCAAGCGGAAGCCCTTGTCTTGGGTTCTTCTACCCCATTAACTGGTTCTTGACTGACTGTCTTCACCCCCCTCTCGTGGGGACCCGGGGACCTCCATCACCCAGGAATGGTGGCAGTGGAACCAGGGTGTTGAGGGTGCGTGGGGGGCAAAGACCTGGCTGAGGTGCCTCCTCTCACGGTGCCTCCCTCGGCAGCGCCCATCCCCGCAGGCTTCTGTCTAAAAGCCACCTAGCGGCTGACTTCTTTCCATGTCTGTGGGCCGACTGTGAGTACTCAACGCCTGCATCTTGGTAGTGTGGGCAGCTAAGATCAAAGTAAGGAAAACTGTACAAACGATCCACTTCAACACTAGAGGAGCAAACAAAGCCCAGCCAACACAACCAAATGTTTCTTTTCCCTTGAATTCTTTATTTTTCTAATCTAGAAGTCGATGTTCTAAATGTCTGTTTGGTTAAGAGGCAACGTGGCTGATAGGATTTTGAAATGGCTACCAGAAAACCTGACTTTAAAAAAATTCAGTTTGTCTTTTATTTTATACCAGTGAAGATAATAAGCTGACATAACTTAAATAATAATTTCAGGCAAATCTAAGCTACCCTAATGTACAGAACAGCACTGTTTGAAAATAGTATCAGTTCAAAAAAGAAACTAACCAGAGCCAAGATGCAGCTGGACCATGAAGATCTTACTAAGCACATTTCTTATCTAAAAATGAGGGCTGGACAACCTTTTCCACAGTTCTTCCCTACTGCAATATTCCATAGCCCTGTTTTATATTAAATGCATGTGTGGGCCCAGACAGGTTACTTTATCTTCAGTCTAGAGGTCGCTATAATGAATGAACATTAGACAATTCTAATGAAAGCTCTGATCTTGTAAAACATTCCAGAGTATGATGCTGAAAGTGAAATGAACTAGATTTGACCCAAATTTACTTGGTTATGTAGTTGGGCTAGCTTCATTTGTTCATGTGAAAAATTAGACTAATCATTTCATTTCTAATATTTGGTTCCCAAATAATCACTCTTTACTTTCCTTATGATCCTTCACAAAATCATGTTAAATATAATTTGAGTTTATCTGTACATTTAGGAATACACTGTGATCACATTCCTCATTGGCAATTTGTACCTGTACATAATGTATCTTGATTCTTAGCCTTTCTTATTGTCCTGCATTACCTTTAACCCCTTGTCTCCCATATATATAAGCTTTGTTTCATGTTTTTCCTTTTTATTATCAATTTTTTCTTTCACTTCTTTGCTTTCCTGTCCTCACCCAGTTACCATTTCCCTTTGAATACTTTCTTCCTATTTCCTAATAGCTATTATACATTTTGGATCTCACTGACACCTTCAGTGTCTCACGCTAGAGGAACAACACTGTATTTATACATCTGTGTCCTGTTTATTTCATTTATGAATGTGGCCTCAAAATGGATCCATTTAACTATAAATAACTATCATTCTTTATAGCTAAGCAATACTCTTTTTGTTTTTTAAAAAAAAAAACCCACATTTTAAAAAATTCAGTTTGTGGTTGATGGGTATTTGGGCTCTTTCCAAGATTTAGCTTTACAAACTGAGCTGATATAAATATGAATGCACATACATCACTGTGATCTGATGCACAGTGATTAATTCTTTCATGAATATCCCCACCAGGGAGACAGCAGAGTCAAATGGAGCATCAAATCCTAATTTTCTGAGGAATCTCCACACGGATCGTCACAGTGGCTGCAGGGGTCTACATTCCCACCAACAGGGGAGAAGTGTTCTTTTCTCCTACAGTGCCTCCAGCACTTGTTATTGGTTGAGAGTTATTGGCTTGATAGCAGCCATTCTGTCTGGAGTAAGACGGAATCTCAGGGTATTCATCTGCATCTCTCAAATAACCAGTGATGTTTAATATTTTTCATTTGTTTCTTTGTTGCTTTTACTTCATTTGAAAAATGTTCACAGATCTAAAGAAAATAATCCAGAAAATCATCTGAAACCACAAAAGACCTAGAATAGCAAAAACATTTCTAGCAATAAGGACATGGCAGAGGACATCACAATCCCCAGGTTGCAACTATATAATGCTGGGCGTGGAGACACGCCCACCAACAATCAACACCGCATACCACAATGCCGGATGTGGTGGCTCATGCCTGTCATCCCAGCACTCGGGAGGCAGAGACAGGAGGATTGCTGAGTTCACGGCGGCTTGCCTGGGCACCACAGTGCGCTCAGGGCCAGCCTGAACTACAAAGCGAGACCCTGTCTCAAAAAAAAAAAAAAAAATAGGACAGTACTGACAAAGAAACAGAGCCAAAGACCAATGGAACTGATTAGAAGATATAGAAACAACCCCATATATACTAAGCCACCTCATCTTTGACAAAGGAGCCAAACACTCTCAGTGGAGAAAAGATAGTCACTTTAATAAATGGTGCCGGAAAAATTGGGTTTCAACCTGCCAAAGATTAAAATTAGACCAACTTCTTTCACTGTGCTCTAAATTGAAGTGGATTAAAGATCTAAACATTAAAACAGAAATACTAAACCTGTGGGAAGATAGGGGGTACCCTTGGAGACACTGGTGTAGAGAAAGACTTTATGAACAAAACCTCAGTAACACAGTGTGGGAGACAGAGGAGGGAAAAAATGAGAATTAAGTTGTGTCATATCCTAGTACAAATTCTCAATGTGGAATATCATTGTGATGTGTATATATAATGTACCAATGAAATGTACCAATAAAAAGAAAAAAAGATGTAACCAGAACCCTCTTGGCAAGCTCCAGTCACCTGTGAGTCTCACAGCAAAAGGATTAACAAACAACAAAATTGGAACCGTGAGAAAAAGACTGAGTCCAGGCTTGACTCTTACTATTCTGAGCAGCAGCAGCAGCCAGTGGCCCAGTATCTCAAACTCACTGCACCTTTATTTGGTTCCAAGGCTTCATGCAAAAATCCTAGCATCCTTAGGTAGGGCAGTTATCCACAATAATCCCTGTAGTTGAAGACCCCTTAGGGCAGGACAGACATCCTTAAATATGAGTAAGTCTGAGGAAGTAAGTCCGAGTTAGTGAGTCTTAAGGGCAATAATTCTAGTGCAGTAATCTTTGTAGTTTAAAATCTCTCAGGGTGGAGTTGATGTCCCAAATAACCCCAGTATCTGATCCCACAGGGCAGGGCAAACATCCTTAAATCTGAATAAGTCAGTCAAGTAAGTTCAAGTAAGTAAGTTGTCTGCATTTTCTGGCATATCTCCCTTTCTTTTTATTTTATGTAAGTATATTTTGAAGAAAAGCAAGTATACACAACAATGGCTTGGTCTGTAATTTATAATAAATAACAATTTTCCTTAAACTTTTCAGTGGATGTTTAAGACCAAGCTATAGTGAGACCTATATTAAACAAAGTTAATCTCTTACTGTCCAACAAGGTCAAAGAGGTCCCCTCAGCCAGTACTCCGGAGCCGCGCAGTCTCTCAGCTCTTCTGTCAGCGTCCGCCGTCAGGGTCCGTCACGGTCTTGCTGGACCATCGTGCTTTCCGCCAAAGCGTGGGAGGCTTTTCCGGGGAACGTCCCTGTGGCACACTTCTGCAGAATCGGAGTCCCTCGCGGACAAAGGCCCTCATGTCCTGGAGCTTCAGCAGTAGAGGCTGACCTTGGAGGGCTAGGATCAAAGTATTGGCTGCCTTCTTAGCCCAGTGACTTTTCTAATTCTGGTCTCTAAGCTTTAGTTGTTACACACCCAAGGGAAAAGTTCAGTAACGTTAGCACATGTCACAGGAGTGATGAACTCACCTATTACATATCTACCTATATGTATAACCATTTAGGATAAAAATATGGTTAGGAGGCTATTACATTTGCCAATCAGAGTTGTTCTGGTGGTTGAGTCATTGTCTAATATTGAGATAAAATGGTCTTAACTAAAGAACTTTATGAAATATTTTATTAACACAAACATTTGTCTAATGTAGAATACCATGGCTCCAGTCCTCTGTGAGTCCCGCAGCCTGAGAACTAACAAAAACACCAACCACTGTGACCTTATCTCACTGAGAAGCTTCTGCAGAGCAAAAGAAACGAGGGACAGAGAGAAAAGACAATGCGCAGTCGGGAGAAATTGTACCAGCTCTTCCTCAGATAAAGAGCTATCATCTCGAATCTATAAAGAACTGTCAAACATGATTTTAAATATGTTAGTATCGCTCAGACTAGAATAATGATAAATAGGTTCCAATAATATTAAGATCCAAAAATCTAGGAAATATAATCAGCATATCTAGTACCATTTACGTCAACACAGAATAGTATGGAGTGAAAGAATTTGAACATCAATACCTAGAGAAAAACACATGTAAGTTATGAACAAATATTGAAGCTACATCTTTCTGGAGGTAAACAACGAGTCAGTTCATTAACAGAACAATTTAGACACCTTGTCCACTTGGCAATGTTCATTAGGAGAGGGTATGTATACAGGAAAGAGACTGTATATATAATTAGAAGGAGAGTGAGTAAGTCCAGGCACCCCAGTGAGGAACACAGTCTGCATGAGCCCTTTGCCCCAGGTCTGTCCCTGCTCTCTGTCAGGTACTGAGTCTCCCACCCAGAAATGCACTGCTCATTAGTCTGAAGCTCGGTGCTGTCTCCTCTGAGTCCACTTGCATCCAGCAAACTGAAAACCAAGTAACCTATGGTAATGTAATATGGTAGCATATAGTCCATACAGTGCGTGGATGATTAAATAGACAGTATGCTGGAAAGGTTAGGAGCACTTGCTATTCCTAGATATTTTATGAGTTATTGCAGTTTCTTGTGTACTCTACCTCAGAAAATTAAGATTCTGATTTAAATGTTTGTAATCTCACCTATCTGGTATTAATAGGAGTCTGTTTAAAGCCCTACATCTTTTTTATTAAAACTGGTTTTATTGGTACATTTGATACATACAATATGATCACATTTAGCATTGAGAACCTGTACCTGTACATGACACATCTTGAATCTCATTTTTCCCCTTTGTCCCTCCCTCTCTATAACCCTTTCACCCCAGCTACATATGCTTTCTTCCTTTTTCTTTTTGCTATCAAGTTTTTTCTTTCCCTTCTTTACTTTCCTCTACCCACCATTCCCTTCTGCATATTTTCTTCCTAGTTTACATTACCTATCATATCTTTTGGCATTCATTTACATCTTCGGATTTTCATATTAGAGAAAAAATATAGTACTTACACATCTGTGTTCTATTTATTTCACTTAGGAGTATTCCTCAAGGCACATCCATTTGAGTATAAATGACACAAATATATCATTTTTATGGCTGAGTAATATTCCATTTTATAGAAAAACCACATTTTCTTTATCCAATACCCCATTGACAGGCATTTGGGCTGTTTCCAAGATTTAGCTGTTACAAACTTAGCTGCTATAAACATACATATACATATATATTGCTGTGATATGATTCTTTTAATTCTTTCATGTATATATCTAGCAAGGGAATAGCCGGGTCCAATGGGACCTTGGGTCCTAGTTCTTTGCAGAAACTCCACACTAATCTTTACAGTTGTTGAATCAGTCTACATTCCCACCAACAAAGAAGAAGAGTTCCTTTCTCCCCACCACCCCACCAGCATTTGTTGTTGTTTCATTGTGTGATAGCAGCCTTTCTTTCTGGAGACAGAATTTCAGTGTTGTTTTCATTTGCATCTCTCAAATGATCAGTGATGTTGAACATTTCTTCCTATGTTTCTTTGCTGCTTTCACTTCTTCATCTGAAAAAAAATGTCTGTTCATTTCAGAATTGGCTCTTTAAATATACAGGGACTGATTTTTTAAGTTTTTTGGATACTCTATATAGCAGATCTTTGAGAAACAGCTAGGAAAAATTCTTTCCCACATTGTAGGGTGTTTCTTTTCTCTGTTGATGGCTTCTCTTGCTGTGAAGAAGCTTTTTAGTAGGATGAGATTCCCAATTATTGATTCTTTCTGCTAGTTCCCATGCTGCTGAGGATTTGTTCATAAAGTTTTCCCTGTGCCAGCATCAAGAGTTCTACCTAACCTGTTTTCCAGCAGGTTTAGTGTTTCTCTTTTCATATTTAGGTCTCTAATCCACATTGATTTTAATATGTTATTTGGTGAAAGAGACAGATCTAGATTTAATCTTTGGCAAGTTGAAACCCAGTTTTTCCAGCACCGTTTCTTAAAGAGGTCATCTTTCCTTCACTGAGGGTGTTTGGCTCCTTTGTTAAAGATGAGGCGGCTTAGTATATCTGGAGTTGTTTCAGGATCTTCTAGTCTATTCCACTGATCCTCAGGTCTGTTTCTCTGGCAGTACCATGCTGTTTGTATCACAGTGGCTTTGTAATACAATTGCAAGTTGGGAGTTGCGATAGCCCCTGATATGATCTTGTTGCCTAGAATTGCATTTGCTATTCTAGGTCTTCTGTGATTCCAGATGAATTTCTGGATTATTTTCTCTAGCGCTGTGAAGTATATTATTGGGATTTCCATTGGGACTGCATTCAAATTATGCAGCAGTCAAACCCTACATCTTTATAAATGGAAAATTATCGCTAAGCTCAACTGTATACACTTCACTCTAATCCATGGGGTCAAATACCTTTCTAATGTGATCAAACTATCATTTCCTACTTGTTCAAATGAAAACATTCCATATCTACATGCTCTGTAAATTCTGAAAATTGAGGAAAATATTGACTACTTTGAACAATAATTGTTGAAACTAAATAATTTATATAATCCATATATAGACTTTAATATATTTTGAAGGCAGGTTTTTCATAATTTGTCCAGTCACTCTCTGCACACCATCCACCCCAAGTCATCCTAACTGGCACACGGCACACTGCTAGCTCTGTGAATTCTACGGGGTAAAATACTGAACTGTTATTTTAACTTTCACTTGCTCATGTTGGAAATCTTCTGTGTTGGCTTCATCTATGCTCAAAACACTCTGAGGGCCACGCGCCGCTCACTCACGGGAGAAGGGAAGCCTGGACTCCTGGCTGCCCTCTGCTGCCTGCGGACTTCACACCCTTCATGGCCGCCACGCCACCAGGTTACCTTCCCCCTTCGATCCCTGAGTCTGGCGGCTCCCAGGAGACCCTGTTGCTCTCCTTGTGCCCTAGACTCATTTCAGGGTTTACCCAAATCTCAACTTCCCAAGTATGGTTATCGCCACACTTTCTGAACTTGCCCCTTTATATCCTGTGTGTATGTCCTTGACACATAAAACTACTTAATATAACACTATTTTGTTAATTCTTTTTTAAATTGAATATACCCCCAAATACATTGTATGATATCTAAAGGGATGTATTTGATTTTATGTTTCAGAATATATATATATTTAAATATGCATTGATTGAACAGATGTATTTCAGGAAATCCAAAAAAAGGCATTGTACAATCTGTACTGAGAGTAACTATCCTGGTCTCCCCAGACCTTGGAAAAATTGTCTCGGTCCTTCCTTCCAATATGAATCTACATAAATTTTCTTACTTCTAAACCCACACTTGCACTAAAAGTGGATGATCTTCATCTGAATCATTTTGAATCCTTGTCAAAAGTTCAGGTTCCCAGGCACTGATTCAGGTCAAATTTCTGGGCGGACAGAAAACATTTGCAATCTTTATTTTTTTATTTTTTATTTTTTATTTTTTATTTTTTATTTTTGAGACCGGGTCTCGCTTTGTAGTTCAGGCTGGCTCTGAGCTCACTATGTAGTCCAGGCAAGCCTTGAACTCAGCAATCCTCCTGCCTCTGCCTCCCAAGTGCTGGGATGACAGGCATGAGCCACCACGCCCGGCTGCAATCTGTATTTTTAATAACTTTTCTAGATAATATTAGATAAAGTGTGTAAACCACTGACAGAAATCTTTTGTGGCCCATTAATTTTCTTAATATCTTTCTTCTACTGTTCTAACCTCTATAATAGGATAGCATATCCAGTGTCTGCTGATTGTCCCAAGCCATATCCTTGTGCTTCTGTTTAAATTGTTTAGGGTTCAGGGACAGACTTGCTTAACATGTTATTTGAATTTTTATGTAGAGGATAAGAACAATAAAAACTATTATAATTAACTTTATTGTGACCATCGTGTACTTCCTTTTCATTAAGTAAAAGATTCTGAAGTAATGAAATTCCTTTCAATTTTGCTGTTTGAATGATAAAGGAATTTTATACTTTTCCCATATGTATATCATGTTCAAGCTTTTAAATATTTTAAGAATAGTTTAAATAGAACAAGTCAACTATTTCTCTTATAAAAGAAATATTTTGAATGGAATTTTTAGTTGGCACACAGAAATCTAATAAATCTTATAAATATTACTTCTCACATGTACTTTTAATCCACTGACAAACATCAGCATTGGTCATGTGCATTCTTAGAAGTACCTATCTAAATACCGATTGGCTGTGTGTTTTGATATTCCCCCAAAGCTTCATGTAGATGGGACTTTTTCAGAGGTAATTGAGTCTAGAATGTGTAATGCTAAGGTTAAGAATATGTGATGATTAAACTATGACAAGTGGTGACTGGTATTTGCCCAAATCCTGACAGTCTGACCAAGAGGGGCAAAAAGATGCTAGAAAGGTTGCTTGTTGCTTTTGTTGTCTTCTGCTGCCATGAAATGAAACCCTCTTTTTATCTTTGTGGCCTTATGGGTGCCATGTTGTTTCTCCTCTGTGCCTCGTGTTTGCCATCCCTGCCTGGAAGCCAGTTATGGACTGAATCCTCTATGAATTATAAACCAAACAAACCCCTTCTAACTTTGGGCGTCAGGTGTTTTGTCTCAGCATCATGAGAAAAGTAACTAACACAGTATTTGCCTCTGATGGCAAGACAGAGAGAAACCATAAACCTCTCAAAATGCTTTATAAATCTGGCTTCTGAGATTCATACAAATTACAAATTTTACAAGGCAACAGGGAAATTAAATTTGCTTATACTTTTATTTGTTTGTTTATTTAACCAGCACATACATTTTTCAAACCATTCTAGACTTGGCATCATGCATAATGCATCTGGCTAAACACTTTTTCCTTAATTTTATAAGCAAAGAAATTTTCAGGGAAATTTAACCCACATGTTTCTGATTTATTCCATATCTAGTAACATTTCAGTGAAGGGTATTTTATTCCAAGTCTTTTGGAAAAGATTCTTTATCTGTAGTTCCTCAGGCTGCAGGTTCATGAGTGAAAATAACAGGGCTATGCAGGGAGTTAATTCAGGCACAACAAGACGCACCCAAAAGACAGCAGGTCAAATGAGCTCAAGGGGCCAACGCTTTCCTTAAGGTTCTGGGAAGCTGGAATAGAATGTTTCAACTTCAAATTATCAGTATTAATCCTAGAAGAGTTGCTCCATTTGCTCAGAAACCCCATCCAGGGGCCGAAGGGTTAGCTCAGTGGTTCCAGCGCCTGCCTCACAAGCGCAAGGTCCTGAGTTCGATCCCCAGAAACCACATACAATGCTGGGTGTGCAGACTCACGCCCACCAGCAATCAATACCACATACCACAGTGCCAGGCGTGGTGGCTCACGCCTGTCATCCCAGCACTTGGGAGGCATAAACAGGAGGATTGCTGAGTTTGAGGCTTGCCTGGGCTCCATAGTGAGCTCAGGGCCAGCCTGGACTACAAAGCGAGACCCTGTCTCAAAAAAAAAAAAAAAAAAGAAACCCTATCCAAGAATGGAGTGCTTCATGCGCAGGTAGAACATGAAAGGTGTCAGTTACTGTTGCCATAGTAATGGGGAAAGAGACAAGGAAAGTGTCAAAGTGATCTTAAATGACATATAGTTAAGCATGCCAAAATGGGACCCAAGTCAATAATGCCAACACTTTACTATGACACTATAAACTGGACTATGTCTCTGTGAACCCTTACCACAGGGATGCCACACAAGTCTGAGTAGATATAAACTTGTGTACACACACACACACACACACACACACACAATTGTCCTTATAGTCTCAAATCTCAGGAAAGTAGGATCTTAAATTTGACTATAATTACGCTATGTGTGCACAGCACACAAAGCATTTTATGGATAGTATAGACATACAGTAAACAATAATAAATGGGAAAATAAATCAAATGCAATTTATTTCTCCCTTTCTTTAAAGATTAATTTGCATACCTACAAGAACAACCTAAGATTAGGATTGATGACATGTGACCAACAAGAGCTAAAATGAAAAATTATTGGAACTTTCAGTTAGATAGATTTTGAAGGAATCTAACTGCCACTGTGCTGGTCTAAGCAGAGACCATTTAAAATCTCTTCCCTTTGAGATGCTTTTCTATTTGCAGCATATGTATGGTCGTAGGTTGATATAGTCCCGTGAGCGCTGCTATACCCTCTAATTTCCAATCTGCTTGGAGCTGCTCTTGATAAGCAACACTCAAGTCCATGTACGTCACCGTCCTGTCCAGACAGGATGACAGCTCCGTGGCACTGAATTCTCCCCCTCGCCAGTCCCACTGTGACAGTTTCCTCCACGGAACCACTTTTTTATGTCCATGACCATATAAAGACCCCTTAGCCTGTACTGGCATTAGCTCCTCTGCTCTCTAGTGCCAGAGCAATCCCTCTAAGGTTTGTTCTGAAATAAACCTATCCTGTGAGCTCATACCTTTCTTCTAATATTTAGTTTCCTTCTGTCCTGACAAACTTCAAACTACATTCTGGGCCATTTGCAATGAGAACAGCACAGTATGTGGAGTCATCACTACATTTACACAGCAATAGAAGTGATTAAATTTGTGATTATTGCATTCAACTAAATCAAGCAACAGTGTCTATGACACCAGCAGTGCTCACTTCGTCATCACTCGGGCATCAAGCAAACCACACACCAGAGCCTAATTGCACAGGTCCTCCTAATGAAGTGTTGGTTGTGCATGTGGGGTGCATGCGTGCATGTGTGTGTGTGTTTGGTTATTGGAGCATTGGTCTATGAGGGCATTTATGTAGATAATTTAATGTTTGATACTTCAATGTTATATGATTTATTTTAAAATAAAACCATTTAATTTTTGGGCCGGAGGGTTAGCTCAGTGGTTCCGGCGCCTGCCTCACAAGCGCAAGGTCCTGACTTCAATCCCCGGTAACCACATATAATGCTGGGTGTGGAGACACGCCCACCAACAATCAACACCGCATACCACAATGACGGCCGTGGTGGCTCATGCCTGTAATCCCAGCACTCGGGAGGCAGAGACAGGACAGGAGGATTGCTGAGTTCGCGGCGGCTTGCCTGGGCACCATAGTGAGCTCAGGGCCAGCCTGAACTACAAAGTGAGACCCTGTCTCAAAAAGCAAAAAAAGCAAAAAAAAAAACATTTAATTTTTTCTACAGATTGCATCAGATTATACATTTCAAAGATGATTTCCATAGCACTCATCCTGCAAGCTTTCCTGGCTTAAGGGCTTGTTGCTTTCATGTCAATAACTAGGTCTATTCTCCTCCCCATTGAAACTTGGAGGACTTGATGAGAAAAGGGGCTCCAGTGCCGCACACACAGGACGTGAGGTTTCCTCAAGACATCTGAGCCCGTGTGGAAAGGCGACGAGACGGAGACGGTCGGGGAGCAGCGCGGTGTGTGGAGGGCGACAGCACCTTGGAAGAGGAGCACCTCTGACCCAGGCACCTCGGCTGGCGCCACACGGGCGAGGGACCCCCCCAGGTCCAGCTACTCAAACTCCTCAACCCTAAAAGCACTGGTAAAATAGAATGGTTATTTTTACTACTGAATTTTTGGGTAGTTTATTATGAATCAACAGGTACAGAAAGGCAGACTATTAGGAGTTTCTGTTCTCAAAACATACCTTCGCTAATATGTGAAAACGGACATGTAAGGAATGCAGAAGCCAAGTCAACAGATTCAAGAGTTTATAACCTAATGATTCTCAAAAAAATATGTGACCATTTGAAGAAATCATGAAAGAAACACATCAAAACTACAAGTCATACAATTGTGATTATATGTACAGAATTGCCAGAAACTTTTAGAATGAAAAAGAAAAGATGCTCTGATTTGAGTACAGTAGCCAGATAAGACTTCTTACAAGGTAAATTGTCACTTTAAATATGATTAATTAGGATTGGCAGAGCGGTCAGGAAAATACGTGAATGGAAGAAAAACAGAAAAAGGAAAGGAATGAAAGAAGCAATGGAGGGAGGGAAGGAAAGAAGGAGAAAAGGTAGAAGGGAAGGGGGAGCATAAACCTCAAAAGATGCTAGAAAACCAGAGGCGGTAAAACACACCCCTAACCCCAGCCACTTGGTAGCAAGCCCAGGACACGAGAACAGGGGTCCGAGGCCAGCCTGGCCCACTAAGGGAGCCCAGACTCAAAGCAGAAAGAGCAAGGAATGCCACCCAGAGGTAGAGCACTTGCCTAACTTGCACAAGCCCAGGTTGAATTCCTGCTACCTCACAAATACAAAAAAAGAAACAAAAACGCTGCTAGAGACAAGATTCCTAGTGGTCAACTCCCAAAAGAAACCAAAATAAAAACTTTTTTCTAAGATGTGTTGTAACAGAGGAACCACATTTCTGAGAATAATTTCTCCAGTGACCTCTTTATGTAACGAACAATGTCTTCAACAATGCAGTAGATACTGTGACAACTTTCTATAAAGATCTTACGGCCTTTCAATATTAACTGTTAACATGACGCTGAAATGCACTTTATTAAATTAGATCAGCTCTCTAGTAGCTCAGAACAACTCAGTGTTAGCGCCCAGTTCTTCCCGGTGCTGCTAGACCTAAGAGGACAAGAAAAGAGTATGTGGAAGACCTGGCGTCCTGTGGCCGTGGAATTTCCCATAAGTATTATCACAAATGAGATATTCAAGATGTTGACTAGCAATCGAAGAGTTTTAAGAACATTTTCCAGGGAAGCTACTCAAGGCAAATATTCTGCTATGTATTTGACCACTAACTTGGCAGAAAGTAAATTTAATGTTTTCTTATGAAAAATTTAATCAGAACACATCTGGATGAAGGCTTAACATACTTGACTGTCCAAGAGGTTAACTTTTTTCTTTTTTTGGCAGTACCAGGGATCAAACTGACAACTTGTGCTACCAAGGTAGGCACAAAACCGCTGAGCTAGATCGCCAACCTTCGCAGAAGTTACTTGCTTACATGCTGAGCCGACAAGCTGCAGATCGATGGACGGCCAACTTCCAGCCCTAGAGGCACTGAGCAACATGTCAGCTCGGGGATTTCAAGCAGGAACTGGCGGTCATCTCTCACAACAGAAAATGAAGCATAGTGCTTTATGATGAAGATATCCGACTTTGGAAACAACAGGATATGCATGCACTTTTTAAGATAGATTTTCTGCTCCCTGAAGTAAATAAATAACCTGTTTCTATATCTAAATGTTGGACATAACTGATTAAACATCACTTGACAGCATAGTAAAATGATTTGAATATTAGTGTGCTAATCTCAAACTGTCCTTCCTGATAATAACAAAAAGCAAGACTAACTGAATGTAGAGGTTAATTCTAGGGTATTAAAAAATCCAATCGGGACTGGGAATTTAGCTCAAATGGTACCATGCCAAGCTAGAATGCACAGGGCCCGAGTTTGACCCCTGGTACCACACACACACACACACACACACACACACACACACAATCCAATCATCTGTGATTACTCAAGGTGGTTCACATTGTTGAATGTTTACAATGTGTCAAACTCTATCCTAATTGCCTTACATTTCTTGCTGAATCCGCATAACCCTTCAAGGTAAATATGTGAGTGCCAGCACTCTACACAGAAAACCCAGGTCCTGGGGGAGTCTTCTCCTTGCTTATGGCCACAAACCTGGAAGGCAAGGGAGCAAGGATTCCACCTACAACTGTCTTGACCCAGAGCTCACATTTTCAGAACTGTTTTATCTTTCTTCTCACTATTACCTTGCTCTGCTTTCCAGCTGCAATAATTAAGTGGCTTTTTTAGACTGTACCTTTATTCATGACATTTCTGCATTGGCGCAGCCAACCCTGGACTCGGTCCTCTGAAGCCATGAGACAGGTAAACATCTTCTTTCAAATGCAGGTGTCGGCTTATACTTCCTTCTAGCAATGGAAAGCTGGCCAACACAGAGCAGGGAGACATACAGAGGCTCTGGAACAGTGTTAATTGTCTTTTGCTCAAAAGGTCACTGAGCTGCTCAGAAAAAGCCATGTCCAGTCAGTGTGGGCATGACGCATCTAGGCAGCTGTAGGCCAAAGATCCTCAATGAAGGAAAGTAGAGTTAGTTTAGTGTCAGTTTACAGCTCAACATTCTATCAAGACCTTTCCTGGCTCTTAACATTTCACACTACCAGCCTTATACTTCAATTCCAGGGGAGCAAAAGAGAATCCAGTGAGAAGAGAGAAAAGAAACATAGGAGGAAAGTGGAGAAAGCACTGCTTCTGCCCCTTAAGACCTGGCCTGGAGCGGCCCCAAGGATGCTGGATTCTAGGAGGTGAATTCTGAGATTTGCTACTGAGAATACTGCAGCCAGTGACCTGCGGTGTATAAATCTCAAAGGGCTCACTATAGACGCTGGCAAGAAATTGAAGAAAGCCATATTAATTAGCTAGGTTTAGCCATTCCACACTGTGCACATATATCAAAACATCATACCATGTCTTATAAATGTGCACAAATACTATTTGTCAATTTAAAACAATATTATAGACAAAAAGCAGTCAGGAGAAAAAAATCTTTTTTAAAAATCCTTTTTAAGGCAATCAACAATATGGGAAAAAATCTTTACCAGTAATTCCTCAGACAAAGGGCTACTATCTAGAATATATAAAGAGCTTAAAAAAACATCAGTCCCTCCAAATTTAAAGACCCAGTTCAAAAATGGGCATCTGGGCCAGAGGGTTAGCTCAGTGGTTCCGGCGCCTGCCTTGCAAGTGCAAGGTCCTGAGTTTGATCCCTAGTAACCACATACAATGCTGGGCATGGAGACTCACGCCCACCAGCCATCAATACCACATACCACAGTGCCGGGCGTGGTGTCTCATGCCTGTCATCCAGCACTCAGGAGGCAGAGTCAGGAGGATTGCTGAGTCTGAGGCTTGCCTGGGCTACATAGTGAGCTCAGGGCCAGCCTGAACTACAAAGCGAGACCCTGTCTCAAAAAGAAAAAAAAAATGGGCATCTGAAATGAACAGACACTTTTCAGAGGAAGAAGTAAAAGCAGCTAAGAAGTAAATGAAGAAATGCTCAACATCACTGGCCATTCGAGAGATGTACATAAAAACAACACGGAGATTCCATCTCACTTCACAAAGAATGGCTGCTATCTCAACATCAACCAATAACAAATGCTGGGGAGACTGGGGAGAAAAAGAAGCCCTTCTCCACTGTTGGTGGGAATGCAGACTAGTACAACCCTTATGGACATCAGTGTGGAGATTTCTCCAAAAACTAGGATTAGAGGTTCCTTTTGACCTTACTATTCCCCTGCTGGGCATGTACTCCAAAGAATTACAACATTCACATCATAGTGACATATATGCACCCATGTTTGTAGCAGCTCAGTTTGTGATACCTAAATCTTGGAAGCAAACCAAATGCTCATCAACTCTAGACTGGATAAAGAAGGTGATTGTTTTTTATAAAATGGAGTATTACTCTGCCATAAAGAATGATGAGATTGAATCATTTATACTAAAATGGATGTACCTTCAGGACTTACTCTTAATTGAAATAAATAGGTCACAAATGTGTAAATATCATATATTTTCTCTGATATGAGAAACAAGTTATAAATGTGTTCTAGAATGCATGATGGATATTGTGAAATAGTAAATATTCAAAGGGTAATGGGGTTTAGGGGTAAATAATTAAAGAAAAAATTGAAGGTTAAAAAAAGGAAACAATTCTTGTGTATATAGGGGCAGAGGGAAGTAGGGTGGTTAAAGGAGGAGGAAAAATGAGAATTAAATTGTGCCATACACTGGTACAAATTCTCAATGTGGAGTATAATTGTGATGTGTATATATAATGTACCAATAAAATGTACCAGTGAAAAAAGAATAAAATCCTTTTTAAATATTTTGTTGATATTCCTTTTAGAATTTGAAACACATAACTAAACTTTGTGAAAACTGTATAATATTTGTGTTATAAATGACATGTACTTATTAAGATAGGCTTACTGTTGTTGCTACTGCTGCTGCTGCTGCTTTGCTGTTTCTTGCCTGCTTGCCATGGACTATTTCTCCTCTGTGGTATCCCTCTGCCACACTGCCCTACACAACATCCAGCTGACTATGGACTGAAACTGAAATAAATCTTTTCTCTTCTCTTTGAGTATTAAGCACTGTGTCTCAGCAATGAAAAAGAAACCAAAATGTATATGTAAAATTGCTGAACTAAAAATGATTTGCTAGAATAACAGGACTGGAAGAATTTTTTTTTTAATCTAAGAGTGACCTATCAGTAATGAGAACTGTCCGAGATTTCATTGAAAATCAAGGAAAGTCTGCTAGAGTCTCTGTCTCTGAATAAGTGGGTGGTAGGGAAAATAAGCTCTTTTCAGTCCTCACCCTCCAAGTCTCATTTTCCTTAAACATTGAGATAGATAAAAGCATAAAGCCCACTTTCTCAAAAAATATAAAAAACAGGAGAGATTTAATCTCAGGATCAATAGGTTTTCTCCTACAATTTGAAGTAGTAAAAGAAAACTCACTCCCTTAATTTTAAAAACCATCAAGGTTTCTGTTTCCAGGTAAGATGAAGAAAGCATATCCCATACCATCTCCCCCACTGAGTGCAGCCAGCGGAGCCTGCAGGGGACATGGGGAGTGGCTATGTGAGCCCTGTCAATGCAAGTGGGATAAACGGACTGAAGAAGGTGCCACAATCAAGGTGTCACAGACGTGGCAGTGAATTCACAATTTCCTTTTCTGCTGGGTCACCCAGCATGGACACAGGCACCATAAAACCCAAAGTAGCATCAACACAGAAATTGAGAGCTCAGGAAAACCCCTCTAATTTTGGATCAAAGAGCAAAAAGGTCCTTAAACTTCAGAAAGGGGAAAGTATCTCTGGTGGATTGTGAACATGCCACAGTTGTTTATTCCCATCATCCCTATTCAACATCACACTGAAGGTTTAGCCAGTGTTATAAGGCAAGACAAAATAAAAGCTCACGGCTGAAAAATATACATCTAAAGGTCAACTTTATTCCATTATTTCCAAAATATAAGAGGACTCGGGTAATTCCTTGGGAAATTTCCTATTGAGTACAAAAGAAAAATAATTCCTATTCACTCCCTTTATTTATGGGTAAAAGACAATAGCGTGCCAGTTACTTTTAGCCAAGTTGGATTATCCCAGCAGACACGCATTAAATTGTCTAGCCGAGATGTGTCTCTTAATCATCTGAGCACATTATTGAAGGTATATTCCAAGAATTACAGAAGAACTTCCAAAAAAAATTGCCAGAATAAGAACTGCCAAGGAAAAAAAAGACACATGGAGAAGCCAGACTCTGTTATTCTTGGGAAACACAAATGCCAAACCAAACCCGCCAATTATAAGATCACATCTGAGGTTGGGATGATTTCTCTTCATACCAAGGGAATGGGTACTTAGCTGATGCTCACGTAAATACGCTAAACTGAATGTTACATCTCTCGGGAAATACAGATCTCAAGTTTGCTTGCTCAATTCAAATTTCAAAGTTAATTTTTGCATTATAAAGACTGTAGAACTAGACCTCTTTTTAAGTAAACTTGGTCACTTAAAGAGCAGATTCCAGTTTTTTTAAGGCTCAGGAAAATCTCTTTGTTCATATATGTGGATTGGTAGAAGTATGCAGTTTCTCATATATATATTTCTTTACGGGTGTAATACGCAAAATCTCAAGGAAGTTGAGGATACATAAGTATCCACTGATTTGTTTTTAAAAGGAAAATACTAAATAGCTGTAGAGAAAACAAAATAAAGCTAGAGTCCGAATAGAGTGATTTCTGCACGGTGGAGAGAAAAGGCCACACTCCAACAGCAGGCTTCTCGGATCCGTCTGGCTTTCATCAGGGAAGAGCGGAGGAGCGTCCGCGGCTCGAGGAGAGGACTCTCGGTGACGAGGTTCTTTCCTTCAACACACTGTGCTCTCATCTCCGACTCTCAGGCTTATCTCCTAAATTATGAAACATCACAGTTCTCAGCCTTCTCCTCGGTTTTGCTGCTACAGATACCCCAAAAGTAAACACACAGGCTAATAAGTAGATAACTACACGAGACAGAATACGCGCGACTGCCTCGCCACTTTTGCAGCTGAGCATTCAGGACGATCATGGTGCAGACGTGACCTCATTCTGAGCCGGTGTTGGGCGGGAGGCTCGGCGGCCCCCGAAGCACTGCTCCACCTGTGCCTCACAGGGCTTCTTCATGGGGTGAAGAACACAGGGAAGGATTTGTGGATGGAAAAACGGCAGCAGGTGGAAGGGGAAAAAGGTGTGGATTCAAAGTCTCACCTAAGCAGTAGTGCATTCACACCAAGCATCAGATAGGCAGAGACTGATTTATAGCTGGAAATCCAGCTCCTGTGGGTAGGAAAGCTGGACACGGGCGTTACTCACCCCGTTGGCTGGTGGCTCCAGTAGCCTCGTGGCTGTTTATCCCTGTGAAGCAAGAGGAGCCAGTTCACCCAATGCTCAGCTGCAGCTAAGTTCGAATCTGTGAGAAATCACTACCAACACCCACATATTCAACAACAGTTCTCTCCATATACAGTTTCCCCTCTCTTTTTCTTTTTAGATGTTCGGGGAATTTAATGCAGGACCTTCACACCGAGCTACATTCCTAGCCCTTTTTAAATTGTTTATTTTGAGAGAGGGTCTAATTAATAATGTCACCAAGTTGCCCAGGCTGGGTTGAAACTTGCAATTCTCCTGCCTCAGCCTTTTAGGGACTTCAGATGTGGGCCACTGTGCTTAGCACCTCCTCCTTTTTTTTTTTTTTTCGTAGTACCCGGGATAGAATTTAGACTTTGCATTTGCAGGGCAGGCCCAGAACCACTGAGCTAAGTCTTTACACCTCTCCTTCTTGATTGCTTATTAAATCACAGTTTTTTAAATTAGCAAGTAATTGATTAAATTAAAAATAACAATATACCTAACAAAAATACTTAATTAGCCAGCAAAACACAAAACTGGCAGCATCTACTACAATCTGTGCATACAACCCGTTCCCACTGCTTGCCTGGTGTCCTAAGTTTGGTAGAACTGAGGCATGGTCAGGGATGCTTTGTGTGCTTCTGTCCTTATTCCCAAGCATGCCCCTCAGGCCTCACCTGTGCCCCACATAGCTCCTTTCTCTGTTCAAGGTATGGGTCTAGTTTTTGATCTCAGGAGCACCCAGTCTTTCACGGACTCTTGTACAAATGATGAAGCCGAGCCTGTGGCTTACCCGCAGGCTGGCCCGGAGTCCTGGCCGAGGCGTGTGAGGCACCACAGTGCTGGGCCCAGTGGGCTCCTACGGACTGGTCACCACATGTCCCAGCTCACTGTGGACTTCCAGCTGTCTCTCTTGAGTGGCATTTTTCGCTGTCCCTTTCTACCTTCAAAAGATTTCCAGTTTTGACATTCCATGACGGAGCAGACAATGAATGATGTCACAAAGGGAGACCTGATTTCTTGAACTTTTCCCACACTATGGCTCTGCGCTCTGTGGATTTTCCCTCTTCCCTCCATGCTGACTTCCTTCCGGGGAGGTCCTTGGACAGCTTTCCTCCCCCTCAGAGTTGTGTTCTAACCCTGAGGTCACCCACGAGGATGCCAACTATCAGGGACTTTGTCGAATACTAAAGAAAAGGAAGAGAATGGATAAACACTTCCAAAGTCATGGTTTTTAAAAAATTTTCCTTTTGGTAGAAATTAGGAAAAAAAAACTGGGCTTTTACTGAACGCTCACAATGTGGAGAATGTTGTGCCAGACTTTTATATGAGCAAAGACCTTAGTTTGCCAACAAGAAAACTCAGGTACAAGAGAATTAAAAAAACTTGCCTGGCCTTCAGGGTCTCACCCTCTTCCTACCGGCCCCCAGCACACTCCCTTCTACTTAAATGTAAACATAACACAGGTGTTGACACAAAAAATGTTGCAGACTGGATTAAGGTCTTTTTATTCCGTATTTGACAAGGGATTTTTACCTGTATGGTACTTTCTGCATCACAAAGCTAAGCACTGAATAAAGATGAGCAACTATGTGTTTATTTTCTCTTGTTTCTCACACAAAGGTATTATGTATGTATATGACTTTGTGATCAACTTCAGTTGTTTTCATTTTGCATCAGGACTTCATTAGGAGAGGATATTATGTGGAGGGGAGAATATATATATATATATATAATATATATTATATAATATATATATATAATATATATATCAGAGTTAAGAAGAAAGAACAAGGCAGAACTTCCCTGTGAAACACTGTATCATGAATATTTACTCAGAGCACACTGTTAACCTATAATCACAGTTTGGGGTTAGTTCAGACCTATCCTTAAAAGATTTCTTCCACATACACATTCTGCCTAATCTGTGAGTAGAGGAGATTTAGCTTGGTGTGTATATGAAGAACCTACAAAGGAAAGGTCTTAGCCTGGGGTAGATAATTTGCCAGAATGATCGTTGCTAAGAGAATAGATTTTGGAAGATTTAAAATATTTTCATCACACACACAAATGGTAAGTACATGAATTATGCATCTGTTTATTAGCCTGATTTAGGCATCTCAAAATAAAACTATCAAAACTTCCTTCATACACCATAAATATATACAAGTCTTTAAAATTCAATTCTTTATCGGTCCATTTATATACAGCTCACAATCACACTCAACACTGGGAAATTTGTACCAGTATATGGCATGAATTAATTCTCATTTTTACCCATATCCCTACCCACCCTACAATCCCCCACCCCTCCTATATACATATGCTTTCTTTTTCTTTTTAGGGGAAAGAATAAATACAATCTAAAAAGAATACATACACACACACATATACACACAATTTTTATTTGTCAAGTAAATACCGTAAAACAAGCCAGAAAGGGCTCATTCCCATCAGTTCCCTCCACCGCTGCACACCTGTCACATCCACGCAGACTGGACTACTTTCCACCAGTTTGTCACCAACCTGGAAATGATAATGGCCTTGAGCTTGATTCAATAAGCATGTGGTTTCCATGGACCGTGTCTGTGGACTCAGCTCCCACGCGGACTCGGCGTGGCCCTCAGGAAACCTCCCTCTTCTTCCCAACCATCTGCATACACAGGGCTCTGCCTTGAGGTCCCTATGGCACTTTGTGAATGTGCAGACATGCCAAGTGAGTGACTCAGAAGGTTTCAGCAGCCAAAACCAAGGTGCAATGTGCTTCCAGCCCATCTGCCCAGACAGACTGCCATTACCCAGTTTCCTGTGACTATGTCCTGTGACGTCAAGTAAATAAAAATGAAGCATGGCCGTTTCACTTCAGGCTGTACCTAAGGGAAGCTATGAAGTAGATAAAGTCCCCCTGCAGATCCTATAGCGCAATTCCAATCCCCTGATGCCAGGCTGGAAATAGAGCTTCGGAGGAAATCAGAGCAACGGGATAAACATGAATCCAAAGGCATTGGGCCACAGAGTGCTCCACGGCCTGGGCCGCTGTCAGTGCCCGGTGCTCAAAGCTTCATCACCGAGCGAGGGCGGGTCTGCTGTTCCCTCCCGCGCAGGGATCGCGGGGTTCCCTGAGTGCTCGGCTCTC
>PVIC010005481.1:0-50234 GCA_004025085.1 Thryonomys swinderianus
CAGGAGTCTTGCAGATTTTGACTCTGTGGTGAAAATTCTGTATCATCTTGTGTTTTTCTAATTGAGATGGATACTGAGACGGGCAGCTTCTCCCTCGCCTTAAATATCTTAGCAAGTATCTTGGAAAAGAGCATAATACGTGGGCAGGGGAAAAGAAGCTGACATTAGCCAGGGGCTGCGGCCCGGGAAGTGGGGCACAGAGACGGCTGCCAGGGGCCAGCAGGAAGCTGTCCACGCAGCCTCTGCCCACGTCCTCGGCGGCAAGGCGTCCCTGCCGGCCAGAGCCCGGCACCGCTCCCTGCGTCACACCGGTGCCCGTGCCCCGCTCACACGCCCGGAGGAGCCCGTCCTGCTGCCTCAGTCACGGGATCTGCCCCTCTCCCCGGGGCCCGGGAGGCAGCGCAGCTCGGGCACCTGCTTGTGCCTCTTCCTGAGGAGGTGAGTCCTCCCCCAGCTCGGCCCCGGCCTCTGCCTGCCTGGGGCCTGCTGGCGCCATGCCCGAGTGCTGGGCACACTGGAAAGCAGCACACAGGTCAGTTTTGCTTTTTTAATCCCAGTGACAGAGATTTCCCACAAGGATGAAATACACTGTGAAGACTCCACGTCGGGTAACGAGTCTGAGCGTTCGAAGACATCGGAAGTCACTCCGCTGCTCGAGACGAGCCTCCTCCTCGGGGACACAGGCACGTCCAGCAGCCCGGGGCCGCTCAGGGCCTCTCTGCAGACCCGGGAGGGCGTTCCCCAAGCTCTGTGAGAGCAGCTCATTTTGAAATAGATATCTGCTCTACACAGGAAACACAAGCTAGTTTGAGGAGAGAGGAGAAAGTTGTTTTCCCATAAAAATTTCCCTTCCGTGAACAGATTTATGAGACCAAAGATGAAAATGAAAGTTTTTAAAATGTCCTAAGGCCTGGGCGTGGTGGCTCACGCCTGTCATCCCAGCACTCGGGAGGCAGAGGCAGGAGGATTGCTGAGTTCAAGGCTTGCCTGGGCTCCATAGTGAGCTCAGAGCCAGCCTGAACTACAAAGTGAGACCCTGTCTCAAAAAAAAAAAAAAATGTCCTAAGGATCTGTGGTCCTTACTGAAGTCACACACAGAGAAACCCAGTGTGGCTTTAACCTTCCCCACCTGGGGTGCGCGTCTTCAGCTTGTGAGGCGGCCTGCTGGGGTGCACGTGCTGCTGACACACGCGCCCGGACACCAGGAAACTAGCGCACGGGCGCTGAGGGCGGCGGCTCCGCCCCACAGCCGTCCTCACCCGGGGCTCCCTCCAGGGAAGGCAGGGCTTCCGGTGTGACCGGGCCCCGGGACCAGGACCAGGGGCGCCCCAGGACACAGGCCCCACGGGCAGGCTCCAGCTCTCCGCTGCAGCTTTACGCAAATGACATCTTTGTCGAAGAATAAAAGAAGGTTTCTTCCTTTAAATATTAATATGCATTTGGAAAATGGTCATTTAAAAAATCTGTACTTCACAGACTGCTGTATAGATTTTCAATTGCACTTCAATTTCAAATCCATCCCCATGCTGACCAGAAACTCATCCTAAAAATTGACTCTGTTCTTTTTGTTAATTCAAAGGACTGTGTGTGTGTGTGTGTGTGTGTGTGTGTGTCTGTGTGTGTTCATGCACGCTCATGGTGTGTGTATATATAAATACAAATGTACAATCACAGAATATTTAAACATTAAAAACAAGTTGATTGCAATGAATATGGGTATAATTTAAGAGAAATACGTAAGTCAAGCTTTTGACGACAATGATTTTGGAAATTATTAATTTCCAAATGTCAACTATCAGCTGTTATACCACTTTACAAAATTAACATTTCCTCCCACACAAAAATGAAGCAAGGCGCCCACGCATGACGTGCTCTCCTCCTGCGGCTGCCCGTCCAGCCCGTGAGCCAGCCCCTCGCTCGGTCGCGGCTGACCTTGTGCTCCGCGACAGCACCAGGGGGACAAGGGTCTGGGCCTCTGGGCTCTGGAGGGAGAAGCGGTAACGAAGGGCGCCCCCTGTGGGCCCGAGAGACTAACACCAGCGCTTTGGCGAGCAAAGTGAGACGCCGTGACCCACACACGATGTATCACAGACTGTCTCTCTCACCGCTTTCTCTTCCCGAACCTCTCTCCTCCCTCGGAATGGGCACAGAAACGTTCTGTTTCTGCCAATGAGTCTGGATGCCAACAGTCATTTATCTGAAGACAAACGTCCACATTACTTGCAAAGAAAAAATTTAAAATGTCAGCACAAACCATTGCAGAAACTCACTGGCATGGCTCTTGGCTCTGCTCATTACAGAAAGTTTTCGGCTGAGTATATGAAAATGCCACTGACGCGGAGCCCAAAGGGCAAGATGGTGGCACCTTTGTAGAGTTTAACCTACTGCCTGTTGAAAGTAAAGCATAAAGGAATTTCGACTCTGCAGGACAGCCATGAAGACGTGAAAGAAGGGCCTGTTATCTTGAGAATACAGACAAATGTGGGGGCGCAAGGCTCATCGCCTCCCGGGGGGGACACTCACTAGTTCTGCAGCCCTCACCCTTCCACGGTGTGACCACAGTGCCTGGCAAGGCCCCGCTGTGCGGTACAGCACAGACCTGTGATCACTTTCATTCTTCTGGTTATGAAAATAATAAAGATACATTCTTAAAGACTATTGAGTCATGTTTTTAAAGATGCCTAATATAAAGAAGAAAAAACACCCCATAACTTGTGTTGCTTATCCAGTGACAGCTCACACAAGCTTCTCGGTAGAATTCACTTTGAACCTGTCTACACTTACTCTGTGGCAGAGTCAAAATGAAATCACAGAGAGAATTTTGTACTCTGGCTTTTTACATATGGAAATTATAGCGTGAGTAGTTTCCAATGCTATTCGGTCTTGTAAACATACTTTTTATAGGGAAAGTAATTTCTCACTATGTAAGCACGTCACGTCTTACTAAATCATCCTGCAGTTGTTAGGCACATAGAGTTTTATGTCCAACATTTCAATGAATATCATTATACATACTATTTTTTCTGTTTCAGATTTCTCTATATGATGAGGTCTCTAAAAAGAATTATTGAGTGAAAGAAAATACTCTTTTTACTGTTCTTGGTCTACATTGGCACAGTGATTTGACTAATTTATACTCACACCAAAAGTGTAAGAGAATACCGTTATAACATGAAATAGCATGTTAGGTGCCACTAAATGTTTCAGTTCTTGCATGTGAGTGTTCTCCTACCAAGTGGGCCCTGTAATGTGAATTTTTTAAAGTGTAGTTTATTTTACTTTTCAATAGAAAGTTCTGTTCCTCACAGAAGAAGTCAGTTCTACTTAAATGTTAGCTGTGTTGCTTTGATGCTGCTTAAAGAATAGTGGAGTCACTTCCATTTATCTGTGTGGTCGTTTAACTTATTCTACAAATAGGTACAATTAACCCAGATACTCAGTAGCCTGTACAACAGTGAAATTTAGAGATAATAAATAAACCAATGAATGTGAAAGATAGCTTCTAGAAGAAGGAGATGTGTCCCTTACAGGACAGAGGAGAGGAAGCCACGGTGCCCTCAGGGAGGTGCCTTAGTCTTTGCCTTTCCTCTGTTGGGTCAAACACTCGGCATGCACAGTTTAAAGGAAGAAGGACTCTGGCTCACGGTTGTATAGGTTCAGTCCATAGCCTGATGGTTCCAACACAGAAAGCTCACAGTGGCGGAAGCTGCTCACCTGCAAGCCAGGAAGCAGGAAAAAAGGAGGCGCCAGAGACAAGTGTCCCTTACAAGGTGCTACCCAGAAACCAGCTCACTGGACTACAGACTCAACGGTGGATCCATCCACTTGGTGAAGTTTGATCATGGTTACCCATGATCCCTTCCGCTTCCCGAGTCCTGTCAGCTAGCATCACCATGAGGCTTTGGGCGTCATTCTGGATCCAGCTCTACTGGACAGCAAAGGCTGCCGGGACAAGCGGCACTGTGGCAGAGACAGAGGTGGGAACTCCAGCCTTGAGAAGTTTAGAAGGAGCCGAGTCCCCGAAGCAGGAATGAGCAAACTGTGGAGAACCGGGCAGGCTGCTGAAAATCACTGCCTTGTAAGAACCAGGGTCACAGGTGACCCCAGGCAGAGCAGGAGCCCGAGCAGACATGGGGAGCACAGAGGACACAGTCTTTGGTAGGGTGTGTTCTTCCAGCCCTTGTCTATGGTGAGAAAAGCGTCACGTATGAAGAAACTCATAGCCGGCCTGAGTAGCTGCCGTGTGAGGAGGAGCCAGCGAGACGTTCAGCCGGTTCACAGAGGAGGAGACTTCCGGCAGAGGGTCTGGCTTCCAGGACACGTGAGCTTTTCCAAACTGGCTGGAGAAGTCCTGGCCCTTGCGCTCCCACGCCTCAGATCAGCACAGAGACGCTGACGACTGGAGACTCCTTTCCTGCATTTTCTTGCAAGGGAGAAAACTTCAGAATGACGAGAGCTTCCAGCCCTTCTTTCCAGTGGTCTTGGGGAAGGAGTCGAAGCTTCTAACAAAGATGGCAGCATGCTCTCCTGCTGGACGACCTGTCACTGTCACCGTGGCTGTCACACCTGGCCAAAGATTCGCCACAGGGAGGAGGAGGAATCACTGCGCCGGGGGCTGCGTCTGAAACCTGTTACCTCTGTGGCTCTTTCCCTGGCGCTCTCTGCAAGATGGGCTCCGTCAAGTCCTTCCCACCCCGACCGCCTGGACTGTCCCGCATGGAGAGCAGAGTCCAGTCCGGAGGGCTCCAAGCTCCCAGTGACTGGCGTGGTCAAAACACGGGGGTGGAGTCAGAAGAAACCTGACCGCTTCTTCTTCAGGGAAGCGGCCCGCCCCATCAGGAGCCCCGGGCGCCTGGAAAGGCCTTCAGGGGAGGGACATTGTGGGGTGGAGGACACACCTCAGGAATCAACCCCTGCGAAGGACGAAGCCATTTTGGAAGCTAATCTTCCAGCTGCTGTCCAGGCTGAGGCCCCAGTGAGAGTGAAGCCCCTCTAATGCCCCACCTAGAAAATCATGAGCAAAATAAAACAGCTTCTATTTTCTGCCACTGGTGTGAGGGTTCCATGGTGACCCAACAGTGGGGACCAGGCCATCGAAACTGTAAAGTAGTCACTGAGACTTCGAGAACTTTGACAGACATGAGGCATATGTTTCTAAGGAGAATTCAGCCTGAAAATAACACTTGACCCTATCTGCTTCCTGGGTGATTATTTTTAATTCAACAAACATAGTGACTTGTAATGGAAGGCACTTCCTGCTCTTAAGGAGTGGAAGGGAAGCATTAAGTGGAATGAGAAGAGGGGTCCTTGGGGTTTCTGAAAAACTGCATAAAGTACGAACCCTGGCCTGATGATCCTGAAGGATTTTTTATCATTATTTTCTGGAGCACTTAGTTATTTGTTCTCCCTAATTATATGTTCTCCCTAAATCAGTAAGAATGAGACAATGGTAGTCTCTTTTGTTTAATTATCTTTACAACATTGTCTTCCTGAGCCAGGGAAGAATTATTTGAAAGAAATATCATCTTTCAATTTCTTTCCCTGAGACATTTCCAAAGTGCAAATAAAAGAACCGAGAATACCAAACCATGTAAAGACGAAAGAGTATTAAATGTCCAGCTATTAGTGAGTCGCATGATACAGTCCAACGAGAAGGCTCCACTAAGTCTGTAATAAAAAAGTAATGAGGTTTTGAAACACTGAACAGCCCTCCAAAACGCAGATGGAAATCTTTTCAGAACAAAGACAAGGAGGATTTGGAATCGAACCTCAAAAATACACATGTGGGAAAACCGTGTCCGATGAACTCTGAATATGCAAGAAGTGGCAGTTAAATGCATCAGCCAAACATGGCGGTGCTGTAGGTGGTGACGGTATCTCCACCTCACTTTCCGTCATTCCAGTGTTCCGGGTGACAGCAGAGAGCGGAGAAACGGAGATCCTCGGAGTGGGGACCTTGCGGCTTCCAGACGCTGCGGGCACAAGGCAGGGGGGCCTTGCGGAGAGGAGCCTGGTGCCGGGCGCAGAGGAGGGAAGCTCCTCCGAGGTCTACCGACGTCTCCAGCGCTGCCCCGGAGGCTCCCTGCCGACGCCCACCGCCCCAATTCACTCCACCCTGCGTGTCCACGACAGAGCTCGCCGTCCTGCTGCTGCCAGGGCCCCAAGCAGCCTCCGCCGGAGGCCCGAGGGGCAGCCTGGCTGGCTTCCCCGGCTTCTCCCCGCGATGAACTGGGCTCCAGCACACCGCTGCTGCCCACCAGGCCCCGGGCTAGGCGTCGAGCGCGATTATTAAGAATGAATAAAATACAAGGTCCCCTCTCTGGTCTGTAACTTTTTAGTCTAACATTATTGCAAAATAAACATTTTATATGAAACTGAAATAGGCCCTCTGATTGGGTCAATGATTTCTTGTTTTGATCTTCAAAAGCAACACAGCAGCATTTCTTGCCTAGAGAGCAGTAAAGCAATCAATTTCCGACGCCCTCAGTGAGTGGCCCAGACCTGGCGGCCGCAGACTCGCACGGCTGCCTGTGCTGGGGGCGGAGCCCGTTCTGGCTCCACCGGAAGCTCCCGCTGTCTTGTCACGACCCCAGAGCCTTCCTTCCCCCTCGGTGAACGCGGCCCTCTCAGTGTGGCTGCATTTTGGGCTCCAAAGCTCTTTGAATCTCAAGGTCAATTAGTTTGGTTCCACTTTAATTAGAAGCCATCATAATAGTGCTGTGTGAGTAATTTATGGAGGTGTAAATATTGACATCAATTTTTGTCAGATATTCGGATATGATAAACATCATGTAAATCTGGGCCCCAGCAATCAATTTGCACGTAATAGACTAATTTTATCACAACTCTACGACTGCACTGTTCGGTTCTCAGGGTCCCTCTCCTCTTGCTACATTAAATCATCATTTTAAATCATGTCACCATATTCCTCACAGCGAGCGATCAAACACAGAGAATTTAAGTGTATTGGATCTTTGCCTAATTTAATGATTTTTCTCCGGAGTTGTGCTCTCGCAGAACCATCAGCAGAGCACTGGCCCTGCGCCTAGAAATGCCGCCATCTTGCGAGGCACAGGCCACACTGGTCACTGGGAGACGCCTGTATCAAATGGCTTCTGATCAGGAGGCGGCTGGACGAGCCCTGTGGCTCCCTGCCCGGCTGACCTGGTGCCCAGGACCTTCCCCAGCTGCCCTGCAGCCGGACTCCGTCCCGTGTTGCCGGAACTGGAAGAATCCGGCAGCTGAGCCTCTGCCTCTCCACGCGCCTGCTCCTGATTCCTGGCTTTTCCTGTGAGCTCTGAGCCCAGCAAATCCACGCTGCCGCTGCAGGCCTGGCCGGGGCATCTTCCACACCAAGGGGGTCTTCTGAGTGCTAGTGGGCCATCTCTTCTGTCACCTTGTATTCTCTCTACTCCCTTCAGTTATTGATGTTAGCAACGAGCTTCATAGACTTGTCACTCGTTTAAAATTAAAATGCAATTTTAAGAAAGCTTTGCAATCTGTCATTGTAGGTTTTAGAAGTGATGCAGCCTAGGACTCCACTAGGGAATCTGAGACTTTTCCACAGCAGCCCAGAGTTACAGAGGGAGAGCTGGGAAGTGTGAGGTTACTCAGTGAGGAAACTGAGGCCCGGCAGAGGCACACAGATGGCACAAGGGGCTGGACCCGGACAAAGACTTCAGAACTCTGTGCAAATCAGTTTTGCTCTTGTGCTGATGATAGATGAGCAGTCTTAAACAACATGTTGCTCTGCATAGAAATGCTGGGTGTGGAGCTGCACAAACTTCAGACAGGCGTTAATTAGCCCAGTGGGGTCGGGGTCCCCTGTGGGCGTGTAGAGCGTGAACTTTCCCTTGACTGCTGTGAAAGTGTCTTACTTTGTGCAATGACTTTACTGGGTCATTATTAACATTCTGGAGAAAAACAGTGCATTTACTAAAACCATGGCCCAGGGCACCAGAATTCATCACCTCTGCTAGTTTTTTTTTTTAATAAATTCTATTTCATTTTATCCCACCCACCCCATCTCTGTGAGTTTTTCTACCTCAAGAAAGGCTACTGTGCGGCTCTGGAAAGGGGTCTGAGCAGGAACAGCTGAGCGCGAGGCTCCAGGCCGAGGAAGAAAAAGGCCCAAATGCATCGTGAACGCGCATAGCTCCCCTTTCTGTGCCCGTGTGTTTACCAAAGGTGCCAATGACACATTTTAAATAAATAGGTAAAACCAGTGAAGTAAGTAAAATAACAGCCATGTCTCTATCTGTGCTGGCCACGTGGCCTCGTGAGCCAGGCTCGTGGCCAGCGGGGGCAGAGCCGTGGCCTTTCCAGAGCAGCGGTGGGGAGGACCGAGTCCCGAGGGCGAAGACAACAGGAGGCGGAGGTGTGAGCCTCGAAGCGGGCGGCTGCTCCTGCATCAAATCGTGGAGACCCGGCTCCCTGCAGCCTGGAGCCGGCACCGGGGCAGACAGGCGCGAAGCGTCTCGGGGAGGAGGAGGCCAGAGCGGGAGTTCAGTGGGAGCCGGGGGCTCGGAGGCCGCGGCGCGTGGGGGGCGACCGTGAGGCGGCTCTGAGGGGCGACCGGGGTGCCTCTGCCGCACCCAGGCAGCCGCTGAACAGCCGGGCGGGGCGGGGCCGCAGAGCGAGATCCGTCCTTTGGCGCCTGGGTCGGCTGCTTCGTAATCAGGGCGACGGGCTCAGCCTGCAAGTCAGGCTGACGGAGGCCACGGATGAGTCACGAGAAAGGGCGAGTCTGGCAGCGCCTGCCTCTGCCACGGCCGCAGGCCACACACCGGGCTGCCGTCACGGCCACGCTCCCGCTCACAGGGACACAGGCACACACAGAAGCAGACCTGCACACTGAGGGAGCGCCCCTGACTTCAGCGGGCCGTCGGTGAGCGGCGTCCAGCCTTTCTGCCTCCTCCTCCTCCTCGTCCGGGCGCCCTCCGAGGATTCCGGGCGTGCCTCACGCTGCGCACGGCTCGGGGCGCCTCCCCGGCTCGTCAGGTCCACCGGTCCCGCGCCCCGCCGCGCAGCGTCCTGGTCCTGGCGCCAGCTCCGTGCCTCGCTGTGACCTCAGAGAGGGCACGGACTCCGTTTCACTTGTGCGTTTTCCTGCCATCAACTGGTAGAATGAACTCAAACTCAAGCATTTGTCCCCTTAGCTCACACTTGACGCTTTCATTGAAGATGTGATCTTTTTGTTTTTGTTTTTGTTCGTTTGTTTTGAAACAGGGTCTCTCTTTGTAGTTCAGGCTGGCCCTGAGCTCACTATGGTGCCCTGGCAAGCCGCCGCGAACTCAGCAATCCTCCTGTCTCTGCCTCCCGAGTGCTGGGATGACAGGCGTGAGCCACCACGCCGGGCACTGTGGTATGTGGTGTTGATGTCTGGTGGGTGTGAGTCTCCACGCCCAGCACTGTATGTGGTTGCCCGGATCGAACTCAGGACCTTGTGTTGCGAGGCAGGCGCAAGGACAGACGCATTCTGGGAGCCAGAAGCCTCTGAGACAGAGCCCGAGGCCTGGCAGCCGCGTGGCGCCTGGAGGGAAGACGTGTGAGCGGGACGTGGCTGGGCGGGGTGCTGGTGTTTCGTCCCCAACCGACCTGCTCCGTGCCCTCAGGTCAAGCTTTGTGCCTCCGTGTCCTTTCCTGGTAACCCTGAGCTATTATCACTGGAGGATTTTAGATATACGTGTGACGACACTCACCGTGGGAAACCTGCCCCTGCACGAGGTTTATCCTGCTCCTTTTTTCCCATTCTCCCTCTTGCCTTCAACTCCCCTCCCCTGTTTACCTACAAAAGCCTGATTTCCATTGTTTCCCTTCTACTCACCGGGTCCCGGGGCACACCAGGCCTGGGGCCACGCACACACGGCCACACCGTCAGACAGCCAGTGACCTTCGGGTGATCAGAGGGACAGAACGTCAGCATGGCCCACGTGCGCAGCACCTCCGAGGGCTCCCGGGCGGGGAGGAGTGAAGGCAGGAAAGAAAGACCGAAAGCAGGCTGGGTTCGCCAGGGACTCTCCAACAGGAGGCTGGAGCCACCGGCTGACGCGCCGAGGGACGGGGCGGAAGGCCAAAGCATCCTCCGGGCCCTGAGCACCGGACCCCGACGGAGCCCAAAAGCTTGCTTTGACGACTCCAGTGAAAACGTGACCCGCTGTGGAAAGTGTGGCCTTCCCGTAGTGGCCAGCAAAGCCTGCTGCGGACGCCAGGATGATGCACCTACCGCCGCTGTGCTTCCTCTAAGCGCAGCATTGTTTAGCCACTCAGTTCTCTACGAGGCAAAGCAGTGACTCCTCCTCTTTCATTTGTGAGGCAACTGAGGCCCAGGAAAGTTCAACACACTGTCCACAGTCACACAGCCAAAATGTGGCAGGCAGGATTTGAACACGGGACCTCCACGCTGAACCACTGTGCTGCCAGACCCTGGCACAGGCAGCAACATTAAGAAAGATGAATGTAGTCGAAAGCGATTGATTATCGCATTTCAAATTATCACCCTCCATCCCTCACTCCCATGTCTCTAAGTTTATACTGGTGCTGGACGTCGGCCCGAAGCCAGGCCGGTACCGGGATCGGGCACTTTCCTTTCCTGCATGCGGGTGACTCAGAAAGGAAGGGCCGTCGGGCGCACGGCCTCCGCTGTCTCCTGCGCACTCGCACGAGGCGAGTCTCATAAATCCCGGCTCGAGCCCGTGCATTAGTGCTGGCTGCTCTCCCGCAAACAATGTCAAATCGTAAGCAATTGGCACAGAGTCCGCGACAATATGTAAATTACTTGTAAAGTGGACTTGATCTTGTGTAATAAATGCTATCTGAATCTTAATTTGCTAACAATATTTTAATGCGGTAATTGAGGTCATGGAAGACGTGGGCTGGAGGTGAAACCATCTGTAACTGTCGATTTTAAGCAAAACGGCACTCTGCAAGTTTATAAAATACTCCAAAGAATTAAAAGGCAAATGCTCTGCTTTGTATTTGCTACAGAAAGGCACCGGAACCTAAGTGTAGAGAGACGGTGTCCTGGAGGGCAAAGGGGCGTCTGGAAGAGCACGGGGGAGGTGTCTCCGGGGTCCGCACCCCTAGCCCACCCGGCCTCTGCCCGAGGAGACAAAGCGGCAGAGCTGAGCTGCTCGGCTCTGGGAGTTCGCACCGTCGGGCAGCTCCCAAGTCTCACGCCCGTCCTCCGTGCCCAGGCCGGCTTCTCAGAGGCGGCCCCGTCGGCGCCGGCCTGGGCTCCCTCCCACCTCCCCAGCTGGGCCTGCAGATGGGCCAGCGTCCGGGACCTTCCTCCACTGTGGAAGCGCGTCCGGGACGGGACGCAGCGCTCTGGGCGAGCGTGAGGCTTGCCCCGCCCCGGGCGGCTTGGCTCCCCGTCCACATCTGCTCTGTCATCTTGGGGGACAGAAACCTGAAACCCCACGTTCTTTCTCCCACCGGCCTCCCGTCTTGCCTGGCTTCCTCCAAATCCAGCACCGACGGGAGGCCAGGCCTGGCTCTGACTCAAGACACGGGCAGCCTTCCTCCTCCCGAGAGTGCCCACTGCTGGGCTCAACCCGAAGCCACCCACGGGCGGGACCCAAACCAGAGCCCGTGCTGCGGCCCCGCAGGGAGGCCTGAGACGCCCTTCCCAGCTCACGCGGGGTCAGGGCCTCGTCCAGGCCTGCGGGCTCTGCGGGCGGCTCCCGAGGCACGGTTCGCCACGCTGCCCCGCCCCCACCCCGCGCCCCGGCCTGCCTGTCCCCTTGGTCCGGGCCAGTCCCCTGGCACCTGGGTGCTCACCACGGGGCGGAGCGCGGTCGGGCCCTGAGGCCCAGCTTCTCCCCCAGCTCATTTCAAGTCCTCGCTCAGAGTGCTCTCTTCTGGACAAACCCCTCCCTCTCCCGGGACTCCGGAGCTCCTACCTCACAGTTCTGTAGAAAATACCACGTCAGCCTGCGTGGTTGGTCTTGTCCACGTCTCTTGCTGACTGTATTGTATATTCCACAAGACAGAAATCTGTATTTCATTCATTTTTATGATCCATAAAATGCTAAGAAAACTGATGTTATAGTAGATGCTCAACAAACAATTGTTGAATAAATAAAGACTGCTTCCCTGAGCCACGTGCACCGTACATGTGTGTGCATGTCCCTTGCCATGGGCAAGCAGGAATGTGCGTGGCGTGTGCGCGAAGGGGAACCGAGTGAGCGCGAGCACAGACAGCCGCAGGCGGTGGCCCAGCTGCCTCCGGTCCTCGGACCGCGCCTGGCTCCGCCGAAGTCCCTCTCGGCTCCGCTTCCTCCCTGCATCATCCGTGCCGGACTGAGCGGCACAGACCGCGTCCCGTCCCAGCCCCCGCTCCCCGATGCCCGGTGAGTCCTGTCCCCCAAGCTCCTTTCATCCACGCACGCACACCTGTGTCTATTTATTGTATTAACCCACTTGCAGACTTCTTTAGACAGTCCCACTGTCTCATTAATTATTCTATGTTGGAATTTTTCCCTCTCACTTGTAACTGGTCTTGTTAAGATTCACCAAGATGTTAACTTTAATCTGATGAAACTTACAAGCCTCTATCTTGCATTTGACAATATTCTATCCTGTCTATTGTACTTGTTTAGAACATTTTCCCTTGCCTGAGCTCGAAGGGACCATCAGACTTAGACAGAGAAAGCCTGGCTTTGCACTGTGCTCTGTCGCTGGTTTTCTGTGTGGCTCTGGTCAGGCCCTGGCTTCCGGATGCCCATGGTCGGTCCTGGCTCCCTGTGGGCCAGGGTGTGATGGCTGCACATGGCAGTGCCAGAGGGTGAAGGGCACACCGCACTTTAATGAGCACAGCACTGTGATGATGACAAAATGACACTTTCTGCCAAGTGGGTCACCCGGGTCCAAAACTCGAAGATCAGGACAGGGTTCTGAAAAGCCCAGATCGAGACCCATCTCTGCCAAGCCCTGCAAGAGACACTTGAGCAAGACTTGTCGCCTTCAGCAGCCTCAGCTCACCAGACGGTGACTCAGGAGAAGAGGCCAGACCTGGTCGGGGCGTCGGACACGCACCCCCTCCGGGTCAGTGATGCCTCACGTAGCAGTTTCTAAAACTAACATTAAGGCCCAAAGTCCATGAGCCCAATATCAAGCACAGGGTCTGACTCTTAGAGGGCCTGTTTGGCCACATCCAAGAAGCCCCTCCCCACAGGGTCGTCCGCCCACGCGGGCCCGGTAGGGCTCTGGAGGGCTTGAGCCCTCGGCCCAGAGGAGGGCAGTGAGGCTGCCAGGTGGCCCTGACCGCCGCTGTGGCGCTCTGGAGCGCTTCCGGCTGCTCGGCTCCTGCTCTGACCCGTGGCTGTGCCCCAGCAGACTGCTCCCGAGGGCCAGGGCACCCTCGGCCCGCACCTCCCCGCGGGAGCTGGGTTCTGGCAGACGTGTCCGCTTCCTGGTGACTGCGGACGCCTCCCCTGCCCCAGGACGGCAGCCCGCGTGGGTGGTTCCCATGAACAGAGCACTTCTAGGCCGCAGGAAATATCCATCAGACCCTCGCCCGCCAGGGAGAGGCTGGGAGGCAGACGGGTGGGGCTGGCACTGCTGGGCCTGGCACAGGAACCCCGCACCGCCGGCAGCGCCTGCTTGGGAGTCAGGCGCCTGGGACCCCGCCGGGCAGGCAGGGTCGGACAGCCGGGGTGGAGAGGGGCTCCGTGCGGCAGTCCAGCCCAGTCGCTTTCGCTGTTGTGAATATTGACTTCCAAATGGATTTAATCAAAATCAATAGCAAAATGTACAGTAATGAAGTAATGTGAAGCGCAGTAACGTTAATGGAATACATTAACAGACCAGCAGCATGATGAGAACGACGCAGCCCGTCCCGAACCCCCTCCCCGCGGAGACAGCGCGAGGAGCCGCAGGGCCGCCGAACCGAGTCCTTCACAGGACGTTCTGGCAAATTTAGACAGATGTATCAGACACGTTTAGAAGGAAAATTTTTTAAAAATTTGCAAGATCATATGGCTGACCCCCCGGGGTGGGTCCAAAGCTGTCCTTTCAAACTGCGTTATAAAGGGAAACAACGTAACTGATTTTCTAAGACTTAAGTGACTTTAAAATGTTTTGCATATTTTTTTGGAGCATATGCATGCTAAAGTTAGAAGGCACAATTGTGGAGATCTGTCTACTTTTCAAATTTGTAATCTGAAAGATAAAATCATGGAAATGTATTATCTAGAACTGACCAGAAAGGTCCAAGGTGGTTTTTGAATAATCAGTATTTTTCAATATACATTTCAGTTTTCAAACAGAGAAAATAACTGATACTAGCGCTCACTTGAAGTCTGTTTTATTTTTCTTTTAAGGAAGCTGACGGTTTCCTAGTAAAGTCTCCTGGGTACGCAGACCTCAGCGCTCGGCCGTGGGCGACGCCCACTGAACAGAAGCCAAGCTGGCGGCTCTGCCCACCGAAACCGCCGAGGACCCGCAGCTCACACGGCTCCTCCTCTCTTGACACCGCTCGCTTTTCCTCCCGTTTGCTTTGCTCTGTCCACACTCTGCCCTACGGGGCCGCCCCTGCCTTCCCCGCCGACCAGGGCACGGGAAAGCGGAAGCGCTCGGCTTTAGCCATGGGGGAAGCCACTGAGGGCAGGCCACCTGTACGTCTTGTGTAGCTCTGCTCAGAAGCAAGGAAGGAGGGAGGGAGGGAGGAAAAGGGAAGGAAGGAAGAAGGAGGGAGGAAGGGAGGAAGGAAGGCAAAGGGAAGGAAGGAGGGAGGAAGGGAGGAAGGAAGGCAAAGGGAAGGAAGGAGGGAGGAAGGGAGGAAGGAAGGCAAAGGGGAGGAAGGGAGGAAGGAAGGCAAAGGGAAGGAAGGAGGGAGGAAGGGAGGAAGGAAGGCAAAGGGAAGGAAGGAAGGTGGGAGGAAGGGAGGAAAAGGGAAGGAAGAAAGGAAGGAAGAAGGAAGGAGGAAGGGAAGAAGGAAGGGAGGGACAGAGGGAGGGAGGAGGAGGGAGGATGGAAGGAAGGAAGGAAGGAAAGAAGGTTAGAGTGAAAACACCATATCAGAGGTGGAGAATTACTTTGACTGGCTTTTTGTCGATTGGAAAGAGCTGAGGGAAAATCATGAACTTAAATACAGATCAGTAGAAATCTAACTAAAACACGAAGAACATAAAAACAGGGAAAGAACTGAGTTTTCAAGAACAGTGAATAATATTAAAGTCTAACATTTACCCATAACTGGAGTCACAGAAGGAGAGGCAAAAGAGAACAGGGCATAAGCAGTACTGAAAGAAAATGTTGCCTGAGAGTTTTCAAAATCAAAAATATTAAAGTTCCAATAACCTCAGATAATCCAGAACAACATAAAACCCAAACTGGTAAACAAACCATGTTCACATTTGACTGCTAAAAATAACATTATATGAAGAGTACATTGGTTATTTAAAAGCATGACTCCTCTGAGCTGGAGATTTAGCTCAGTGGTTCCAGCACCTGCCTAGCAAACGCAAGGTCCGTGGTTCGATCCCCAGGAACCACAAAGGACAATACCGGGCATGGTGACTCATGCCCCCCAGCAATCAGTACCACGTACCACAAATGCTAGGTTTTGTGGCTCACGCCTGTCATCCCAGCACTCCAGAGGCAGAGGCAGGAGGATTGCTGAGTTTGAGGCTTGCCTGAGCTACACAGTGAGCTCAGGGCCAGCCTGAACTACAAAGAGAGACCCTGCCTCAAAAACAAAAAACAAACAAACAAACAAAAAAACATGACTCCTCCTCAAAACTTACTAAACAAAAGGATCTTGGAACATCAACTTCAAATTATTGAGAAAAAAGAAAAGCAAAAAACAAAACAAAACAAAAAAAAAACCCCGCAGTGCCACGCCAGTTGAACATATCTTTCAACAGTGAAGACTTGGTAAACAAAGACCTTTTTGTTTGGACAGAGTATGGGACAAGTCATCGCAGGCAGATTTGCACCCCAAAAAAGTTGAAGAGAAGTCTTGAGACACAAGACAAAGAATGATACGAGAGAGAACCAAATCTATATTAAACATGAAGAACTCCAAGTGGCAAAAGCAAACCCTACTTGTGTTATTCCCAAACATAATTGCAGAAATAGAGCATATATCATAGGATTTCTAACATATGGAACGCTATTGTCAGAAACAGAGCAAAGGCAGGGGTGGGGTGGGTGGACACATGCTATGATAAAGTTCCTTCGCTACACGGAATGGATATAGTATTATTTTAAAGTAGAGCTTGATTAATTGAAGATGTCAACTATGTACCTTAAGGTGATCGCTACCGTGAGGATTAAAACTACTAAAGAAATAGACAAAGGAGAATAAACATATGCAGTCAGTTCAAAACAGCCAAGAAACACATAACAAAGGAATAATGAAGAGAAAGCATAAGAGAAAATAGAGGTTGGAATCTGGACACATTAAAAGTGCCCTTTGGATCCGGCACCCTCCACACCCTGCAGAGACTGGTGTGCAGTGAGGGTGCAGCGCGTCTGCAGAGCGCAGGCACCAGCGAAGGCCTCCAGGAGAGCCTCTGGCCAGGGAGGCCTGTGTGGGCACAAAGGTACCAGCTCGTATGCCAGCTCCCAGAAATGACCTCTCCACCCTGAAGGTCACCAACGGCCAGGATTTGAGGGCAGCTCTTTCCAAAATACAGGGTGGGTTTGTACAGTCCATGCACACGAGTGGCCTTAGCTCAACCTCTGCCCACGCGGAGAGGCGCCTTCTGATTTGACGAGGTGCTGAGTGCCCGTCCTGGCCAGGCACTGCTCCGGGCGCTCGGGGCCTGGGCCAGTCGTGGAGCGGAGCGCCGCTGCCTGGCAGGGCTGCCTGGCCGAGACCCCGCGGCCGCCAAGCTCTTGAGGGAGTCTCTCTCAGCAGACGCTAGTTCCGGGCGTCTCCGCAGGCCCAGCAGGTGCTGCGGGAAGGGTCCGAGGCAGGCCCGCCCGACCCTCAGGCTCACGTCCGCCCTGCTCCGTGTGACAGGGACGCGCCAGGCCCTGCCCACGCACCTCCCCAGGACAGAGCTGCTTCCAGGCTGCCAGCGCCCACCAGCATGCCCTCAGTACAGCTGTGCCACTCTTCCCAGGGGGCAAGTGTCCATGAGGAGCCTTCCTGCGCCACGCTAGTCCTGGGGGTCAGGGAAGCCTGGCGGGAGGGCCACTGTGCCACAGGCCTGGCCAGCTCTTTTTGTCAGGGTCACTGCCTGGCCAGCCACCTTATTCAATGCACGCACACACACATATACACATGCACACTCGTGCACAGACACACGTAGGGCTCCCTGTCCAGGCAAGGCTGGACCAGGGTCATCCTCACTCTGGTGCAGAGCATCCCTGAGAGGATAAGTCGGTCTTTGGTGCCAACACCTGGGGCGCTGGAGGAGCAAACCCAGGCCAACCCCAAGGCACCCACCGCTCTCCACGAAGTTCTGCCGAGCATGGGCTCAGGGATGACCAGGTCCCAGCCCGATGTGGGGGGCCCTGCCGGGGCGCGAACAAGTGCTCAGAGCGCCAGAGAGAGTGCTGCCCCGGCACCCGTGAGCGCTACTGCGAGGCAGAGGCCCCCGAGGGGCACAGAGACGGAAGGGCCAAGAGCTGTGTGTGGTGGCACCTGCACCTCTCCGGTGCAGACAGAACAGGAAACGGGGGAAGGGCTGTGGGACCCCTTCCTTCCCTCGGGCACCGAGCCCTGGCTCTGCGGTCTGTGGGCAGCAAGACGAAGCCAGTCCCAGCTCCAGGCCACCTGTGCCACCCTGGCTCCTAGGGCCAACCTCTGGGCAGAGCCACAGAGCCAGCTCCTGTCCTGGGCAACTCAGTGAGAGAGTGACCCTAAATAAAAAAGGCGTGACGGTTCGGGGTGCTGCTCGGTGAGAAGGCCGTGGGCTCAATCCCCAGTGTGGGGGATGAGAAGCGCCCCCTGGTGGTTGCTCCGGGAGAGGCCCAGGGAGCCAGGGCAGCGCCGGGCGGATGCGTGGTGTCTGGGCTGCAGCAGAGGACGGAGCGGGGCTCCGGGCCTGACTCGCCGGGCGCCCGTGTCCAGAGCAGCGTGGCGTGGACGTGGTGGGCCCAGAGCACAGGTCCGGCGTGCTGGCATGTCCCGTGTCCCCGTGAGGTCCGGGAGAGTGGACACCCGTGCTGAGGCCGGAGGTGGAGCCTGTGAGCGATGATAGGGACCAGACAAGGTCATCGGCGGGTCGCCCCGACTGAGTAAGAAGAGTAGGCGAGATCAGAGGAGTCTCACTGTATGCCATCTTGTGTAGCTTCAGAACTGTGCCAGCAGGACGGACCCTAGCCTCCCTGAGCCAGAGCAAACCTCTTCTCTTTATAAAGTCACCTGCCTCGGGTATTTTGCTATAGTGGTGAAAATAGGCTCACCCCAATACAGTCATACCTTGATAACCAACAACTTGGAAATTTGTTGAATTTCATATCAGATACAATTTTGTCTCGGTACTCATGACTTATTTGGTATAAAGTGCATCAGCTCAAACTTGCTGGTATTAATTCCTGATATGGCTCACTACTCTTTCCATCCAAACAATAGATCCGGGACTTGCCCCTTTTTAATGTTCAATGTGCCTGCTGGAGCCGTGTAGAGATGAGAGGGAGGCACCCCTGTCACTGTGTGGACTTAGCTGGGGACCTCTGTCTTTGGAGGAATAGCTCCGGCCTGCACTGGAAGGGAGGCCTCCGGATAGACTTGGAAGCGCTCCCGAGCGCAGCTGACCGCATAGGCTCGCCGGGCACGCCGTGGCTGTAAATATTTTAAAATCCTGCAAGACACCGCAAGCATTTTCAGATGACAGACTCCCCATACAAAGCACATTTTAACAGAGCACATATTTGCAACTTCCATCCTTCAAACTGCTTCCTGCGTTTCTGCCCAGGGTGCTCGCCATGCGAGCCGTGGGGGAACTGTTTGAAAGTGCTTGGCTTTCATCACAGGCCAAAATAAATCAAAAACCGCGGTCACAGCTTCTGCAAGTGCTGGTTCAGTTGTGAAAGAGAATATGTTTGATCTGAAGCGGCTCTCTGGGGTGAAGCGCTTCAAGCGAAAGGGCAGCATTCTATTTCCTAAAAACAAATGTCTCCGTGTCTGTCATGCGTGCGCGGCACCCGCACGTGAGGAGGCGCTGACAGCCGAGGGCCCACCGCGCCCGGGACCGCGGGACGCTCCTGGCCCGGGCGGCTGCGTTCAGGGTCCGGCTTGAGCCAGGGCGCACGTCCTTGTTTCTTTCCTTTCATTCATTTTTTAAAATTTTCCTGAGAGACTCCTGGTCCTTCTACTCTTCTTGCTATATTCTCTGACGGTTGGGTTTAAGTCAAAGTTGGGCACACCTTCATGATCCTGATTATTCAATGACAGCTGCTATGGAAAGCTGCCGTCTTCCAGATGTCAGCCCAGGGCTGTCCCCACATGGAAAGATGTTTCCCTTTGCTTAGATTTATAGCTCTTTTTGCATCCTTAATCAGTGCAGTCTCTGTCAAATACCTCTAATCAAATTCGCTTCTAATTTGATGAATTAAACTAATAAACTCCAATTTTCACCAAGAAAATGTAGATTTGGACAATTCCTCTTCCCGTGAGTGGGCTCCTCCCACCGTCCCCCGATTGATCGGATCTCCTCCATTATTCTGCAAGGCTCTGGCTTGTCTAAATTTTCTGGGGTGTCGGTCCTTGACACACAGGCCTGGCGTCTTCCTGGTGGTGCCACCGCTGCATCTGGGCGGTCAGGAAGCCTGTTCCGTCGTGGCAGCGCCTCCACCCTGCTACGTCTGGCAGGGAAGGGGGGCACCATGCCGGGCTGTGTGTCCAGGTGGCAGCGAGCCCTGGCTGCATCCCGCCTCTGGTCACACGCTGGGTGCTCGTGCTGGCACCGGAAGGCCCCACCTGACCTTCCGCGCTCATATTTAGACATAGCGTCTGCCCTTCGCCTTTGGACAGACTCACCAAGATTTAAATTTCTCAGGGGGTTTTCTGGGGAAAAGACACCAGCAAGCCACATGTTCAGTAAACACTGCGGCAGCCATGGCTGTCCGTCACTAATTCACCCCAGGACGCTAAGGACGCTGTCAGGCCAGACTCTCCTCGCGGCGCTTCCCAGGCTGCCCGCCGCCTGCCACACAGGTCCCTGTCATGCCACCAACTAAATGAGTCACCCAGCGGCTCCGAGGCCAGGAGGCCACGCTACCCTACGGCCCCGCCAGGTGCAGCCGCCCGGCTGAGCCCTGCTGGCAACATGGCGCTGGCCGTTCCTCCAGCGCTCAGGGGTTGGGGTGTCCTAGACGGGTTGTTGTCTCGAGCTGTGTGACTTGTCTGTGAGAAAGGAGGGGCCGAGGGCCCCAAGACCCTGATCACAGCTTCCTCTCCGGGGACATCTCCTTCCACCCACCGGCGACACAGTAAAGCACGCAGCCCTACCGCGCCTGGCACCGCGCTCTCCTTACAGCTTCCCGGGAGCCAGGAGCCGGGCCTGTGCCCCCAGCTCCCTGCACAGCGTTCCCCTCCCTCGGAGGTCCTGGGCGGGTCCGGGCCCTGGCTCGGGCTGGACTGGTCGCCAGAAAGACCAAGCCGTGACCGGTGGGCTGGGACCTCCTGTGCCCCCTTCCAGGAGGGGCCGAGGGACGGGGCCGAGTGGCAACTGGCCTTGTGTGTGGAAGATGCCCAAAGCACAGGGCGAGGTTTGCAGACCGGCGCAGCGGGGCGCTGGGGGGCACCGGGCCGGCACCTGCCCCGCGCACCTCCCGACCCTGCGCCTTCTTACAGCGCACACGGACTCGCTGCGTGAATCTGCCTTCAGTCTTGAGCCTGAGTCCGCCCCAGGGTTGGCACCAGCCCTGGGCAGCTCCTGAGGGACCGTGTTAATCCAGGGACACCCAGCTGGTGCTCCGTGATCGCTCCATGCGGGAAAACCAACGAGCTGGTGGCCCAACGCTCCACGTGTGACGAGAGAGGAGGTACGTTTTCTGTCCCCACCCCAAGGGGATCAGGACAAGCTCCGGCAGAGCCGCGAGGCCTGGGGTCTCGGGCTCCAAGGGCTCTGCTCTGCTAAGCCCCGCAGCTCGGGGCAGAGCCTGGAGCGTCAGTCCAGCCGCCAAGTTCTGCTCCCTCCTGTGGCAGCCGAGGCCGGCGGCTCAGCGAGCGTCCTGGCGGGTCAGCGGTTCTCCGCCCCGAGAAGCGGCTCTGCACTCCAGGGCCTTAGCGCCGGCCCCGCCCCAGCCCGCTGGCTGGACACGCACAGGCGGGGCACGGTCCACGCGGCGGGAGTGAGAAAGGGCAGCGCGGTGTGGGAGAGCCACCAGGACAGCGTCAGACGGCCACGCCGCGGGGGCGGGTGCGAGGCTGCCGGCAGCGGCCACAAGCCGTGGGCTCGCGTGGGCTCTCCGGCACCTGTGGCCTTGGGGGGTTACTCCGCCTCCCGGGCCTCAGCCCCTCGTCTGTGAGACCGGCGCCAGCCACGTCCCAGCAGAGCTCTGACCGCTCCGCTCCTGCTGTGTGCACAGTCACTCACTTTGCCTCGGACACAGCGGTGCCTTTGTTAGACAGGTGCAGAATAATGGTGTAAACAGTCTGCTTATGTCAGACATCATCCAGAATATACAGTTCCTCTTATGTTAGCTTTTCCGTGGCAGGTGGACGTCAGCACTGGATCGTATCCGGGAGTCCGCAGTGCGGCCCTTACCTTGAGCCGAACATGGTATCTGCAGAGCCTCCGAGGCACTGGGCACAGCCACTGCCTGTTGAAAGTCACTTTCAGCCGCTGTCCACACCCCGGCCTCTGGGAGCACAGGGGCTCCTGGGGTGGGAACCAGCGCGGGGCCGGAGTCTTGGCAGCCCCAGCAGGAAAAGGAGGCTCAGCGGCTCCCGTCCCGCAGGACTCCTGGGGGCTGCCGCGTGCTGAAGAGAGTCGTGAGCTCTATTCGCTAGTATCAGAAATATCATTAAATATAAATTTTAAAATAACTATGCCTCACAATGCTTTACATCATAAACAGCTTCTTGGAAGGCCCTCCATGCTGCCCTGCTTCAGACAGTGGTTCTGAAGTGTGAGTCCGTGACCCCTGAGCCCTGGACCTCTCCGTCTGTGTCCACAAGGGCCAGTCCTTCCCCTAGACAGAGAGAGAGCTGGTAGTCCCATTTACTGAAAGAATTCACCTCAACTTTCGGTAGATTGTCCAGCAAATTTGCACGCCTGCCATTGAGGGAGTGGAAGGAAGGCTTTTCTCCTCCTGACTTCTTTTTTTTTTTGAGACAGGGTCTCACTTTGTAGTTCAGGCTGGCCCTGAGCTCACTATGTAGCCCAGGCAAGCCGCCGCAAACTCAGCAATCCTCCTGCCTCTGCCTCCCGAGTGCTGGGATGACAGGTGTGAGCCACCACGCCCGGCACTGTGGTATGTGGTATTGATTGCTGGTGGGCGTGAGTCTCCACACCCAGCATTCTATGTGGTTACTGGGATCAAACTCAGGACCTTGCGCTTGTGAGGCTGGCGCTGGAGCCACCGAGCTAATCTCCGTCCCTCCTCCTGACTCTTCTAAGACATGCTTTGAGAGCACTTGGTGCACTGGGTCCTGAAGAGCCGTTTCCTATGTGTGGATCAGGAAGCTCAGAGCCCCGCAAGCATCATGGAGCCCAGAGGACCCCCAACCCCTGCTTAGCCGCCTGTCCATGAAGGACGCTCCCCTCAGAGCGGCTGAAGGAGGCAGGTTAGCTGCGAACACCAGTCTCCAAGACGGGGGCGACTGTGCCCCAGGAGAGCAGGCCAGCAGAGCCCTGCTGCACCCCTGCCTGTCCCTCCCGGCTCCTCTCCGTGAGGACCCCCAGAACACCCCATGCCACAAGGCTGAGGGCACAGGGCAGCGGCGAGGCCCCGAGCACGGGAAGCGTGAGTGCGTCTTCTGTGGCTCCCTCTGCGGTTTGTACTTCTGCTCAGATGGGTTTTCGCAGCTTCCATGAGAAAGTGTGTCAAACCAAAAAGTAGAAGAACAGAAGCCCCAGCCGGGATGCCGGTGCCTGAGGACACAGCCCGGAGACATCCCCGGCTCTCAGGCGGCTCGGGCTCTGGCTCGGGGGCCAGAGAGGGGCCCAGGGCACGCGGTTGTCCAGCAGGATGCAAACGAAAGCATCAGGCTACTGTGAAATAGAAAATACTCAAAGGGAGATGGGGTGTGGGGTGAGTAACAAGGGGAAGAACAAAATGATGGTAGTAAAAAAAGGGAAACAAAATCTATGTACATAGGGGTGGAGGTTGTAGGGTGGGGGATGGGGAAAATGATCATTAAATTGTATCATGTGCTGATACAGATTCTTGATAATTGTGTGTGATCATGATGTGTATATACAATGTATCAATAAAGACTCAATAAAAAAAAGAAAGAAAGCATCACAGCACCAGCTTGCAGCCTACACCATTGCCTACCTGCCTTGCCAAAAAATAGGCAGCACTGGCTTTATTTAAAAAGTGGGAGGGGCCATAGATTTAGCTCAGCGGTCCCGGCGCCTGCGTCTGTGTGGGTTTTTAAATTTACCGGTATCTGTTTAACACGATATTGACGTCCAGTCTGGAGACTGGGTAACATATTAGCACAACTAGATCATCTTTGACCCCTCTCCTGCCCCTCCTCTTTCTCTAGAAAGTCGGCTTCCTATGTAAGACCCACCCCATCCCTGTCGCCCAGTGCCCAACTCCTGCAACTTCCAGGGAGGGGTTTATTCCGACGCACGCCCAGCTCCTGGAGGGCCAACTTCGGGCACCGTGGGCAGAAAGGCCCGAGGGAGACCTGGGCATAAGGAGCCGAGGGCAGGAAGCCAAGGGGAGAGAGGCGCCAGCCTTCCAGGCCACACCGGCGGCCGCCTCTTCTGAAGGAAGGCCCGCTGTGCTGACCCCGGGACAGAGCCACCCCAAAGCGCTCCCTCCGCACACCTGAGTCACTGGGGGACATTTCAGAGCCTAAGCGCAGCGCGGGTGATATTTAGCTTCCCGTGTCCGGCTCACGGCCTCCAAGCCCTGTAAGCTCTGCTGACAGCCGGGCACACGGCCACTGGGGTTGTGAGGACTGAGCCGGATGAAGGCCTGCAAAGTTCCCTTTCCGGCCGCTCTGCAGTCTCGGAGAGCCCAGCACCGAACCTCGGGCGAGGCTTATAGAAAGAGAGGCCGATGGTGGCGGGCAGGCCCGCAGAGTCTGTCTGCTTCCCGGTGCCCACCCACACTTCTTAGCAGCCCCCTGCCCAGGGTCCACCCCGCACAGAGGCCGGGAACCTTCGAGACCCTCTCCGGACCCTGGAAGCGCCTCGCAGACACACCTCTGGGATGGGTAGGGTCTGGCTGCTACAGTTTGGGCGGTCTGAGGGTCAGACACAGATATTCTCTTCCAGGAATGTATCGCTTCCATTTATCAGGAGATGTTTGTCCTTGCAAGCTTTCAATATTATTTTATTTTAAGGCATATTAAATTTTATCACTATATCAGGTAGAAATAAAGTGTGGAGTTGGTAGCAGAACTGGAGGCTGCAATGGAATTCCCCAAGGGTTCCCGTGTCCTTTTAAGAATTAAATACAATAATGGAAGATAAACTGTGTAAAATGCCAGCACTTTTCTCCTATCTCCTCTGTTTGTGTACAAAGCCAAAGGTCTCACTGCCAATCACACTCTGGCAAGAAAAGAGTGTAGAGATTTTGTTTGGGCATCCGTTAGACCCCTGTTTTCCTGATTCCATACGGAGGTTATTACTAACTTATTGCATGCATAGATATATATATATATAGATCTATCTATCTATCTATTTATATATATATATATATATATATATATATATGCGTGCACACACACATACACATATACACACACACCAAAAATTGGAAATCTGGCAAACCCTGGACAGTTTAAACCGTGAAATCATTAATGCCGGTGAGATATGGGGAAATGTTACATTGAGCTAATCAAGTATTCTCCGCTTCCCAACTAAATGTGTGTCTATCTCATACTTCCTCACTTTGGGAAAAAAAAAGATCTAAAACTTTACTCGCTATGAATATTATAGTTCTTCTGCAACTGTATTTCTAATGAGCTTTCATTCAAATATTCCAGGATAGCTGTAAGGAATTTTGATCTTATTTTTCCCAGAAGATTAGAATTCAGGCTCCTGTGCTCGAGTTCAGGTTTCTGGAAGAAGCTAGAACTTCGTTGGCCACACGAATGTCCAAGATCCCCGCAGGGGCGACCGGGCCTTCGGGACCCTGGTCCTCGCTGTGTCCCCGGAGATCTTCCCGCCCACCTGGAAGGGGGCGGGGCTGGCGCTTACGAGACCCCCTTGGAAGGACCCGATGGAAGCGCGATTTCTCCTTCTCCGCCGAAGGGCTCTGTACAGCTCAGCTCCATCTGTCTTGCAGTCGCTTCGAAAACCTCTCAGAGATGCGTCTCCCTAACGCAGATCATCACCAAGGCCCCGAGCCAAGGCTGCCGCCGGGAGTCACATATCTGTGCCCAGCTCGGCTGTTTTCGGGGTCACGTCAACACTCAGCTTGGGTGCTTCTGACTTACAGGGGACTGCACATCTTCTCATGTGGACACGAGGCATGTGACTGTGTTCTTTCTATGTGGAGTTCATACTCGTGTTTTCCAAAATTACAACTCATGCAGTTTGCTCTATAGCACACACACATGCACACACATACATGCACACAGGCACACATGCACACACACATATATGTACATACAGAGACACACACACAGACACTGTGTGAAATTCCATGTCTTCCATGAAGCAGACCTAGATACAGATCTATCTTCTAGGAGCCAAGCACACCAGGGACTTTATGTTTCTTATATCGCTTTATCCTGACAACATTACTGCAGAGTAAGAGCATTATTTCTATTTTTAAATACGACAAAGGTTGAAGTACTTTCTCAAAGTCACACAGTTATGGGAAATAAAGCCAGAATTCAAGCTCAGCCTGGACACCTTTCTGGCACACGACCCCCAGCCTGTAGGGAGAGGTGCTGGATGTCGTGTCTTGAGCTATTTGTCCGGCAGGGATACCCCCCCACCTTGGAAGCAGGGAGCCATATCTGAGCCCTAGTGTCTTCTGCGTGGCTACCAGGCAGGGGGTGCCGGCTCTCCCTGTGCCCCACACAGAGAAAACCGCTGCACACAGAGTGGAGAGGAGCCCCAGGTGCCACAGATGGCATCAGTGCCCAAACGCGGTTCCACGGTCCCCACTGGGTCTGACGTGGTCGTAACCCCTGCAGTGACAGACTCCGGAGTCACCGGGCCTGGGTCCCCTGACTTCCCCTGACCGCGCTGGACAGTCAGGGAGGCCCAGGGAGGACTCCACCTCCTGGGACATTTCCCGCAGAAGGCGAGGGGGCCTGGGCCGGGCGGCGGGGCTGGGGCGACTCGGGGAAGCGGTTTCCTCCCAGGGAGCTTCATGGGCTGGAGACGCTTTCACGTGGAGAAAGGGTCGTCGTGAGGCTGTAGAGGTGCAGGGTGGGAGCCCCAGAAAGGGGCTGCTGCAGGCCCTGCCTCTGGGTTTATCAGTCACCAGTTCTCAGAAATGAGCAGCCGAGACAGTTCTCGTAGCAAGCCGCCAAGCGCGAGCTGCCTGTTCTCTCCAGAGCAGCAGTTGTTAGGGATACACCGGAAAGTTCTAAATATTATGTGGGACCCGGAAAGGAGAGTTCTGATGACGTGAGACCCGGAAGAGGCCTGGGGTTTCCGGCCTTTCTCCCTGTGCCTCACAGTGACCCTAAACACAGGGGCCACTGACACTCGCTTTGCGCACTGAAACACAGGCTGCTTCAGAGGCTTTGGGGAAATTCTCACGGCCACACCGCCGTGGCCACAGGTCCCTGCGCTGCCAGTGCCGCCCAACACACAGAGGTCGGGAGCTGGTTCCGCTGTGTGTCACTGTCCGAACCGTCGCCCTCCAAGGCCCGGCCACCACCATGGCCTCCCCGCCCGGCCGCTGCCCGTCTGCAGAAGCGCTGCTGCCAGTCGTGCCTGCCGACCACTGCGCCCCGGCCCGGCTAACTGACAGCAGAGAGCAGGAGTGTGGACTCGTGGCACACGAGCTGCGTGGGCCGTTCGTATCCCTGAAGCCTTCAAGTGTTTGCGCCAGGGCTACAGGTGATTTCCTCCACCCGCCTCGCCTCCGCCCGCCCGCCCTCCCGCGGCGCTGCGCCCATCTCTCCCCCAGATGAGGAAAGCTGGGTGCTGTCGCGGGTCCCCGGCGCCTCTCCTCGCCCGTGTGACCGCCCGCAGCCCGCTCCCGCCGTCAGCGCGGAGCCCCTCCTGCTCTGCCAGGGCGAATCAGCACATCGGGCAGCGTGTTGAAAGCGGAGAGAAGAGGCCACCCCGCCACGCGGCCACCTTTTCATGTGGTTTCCTGCCTCTCCCGCACGCTCCCCGCCTCGCAGGCAAACTCGGGAAGCAGGCACGTTCCCTGCGAACTCCCCAAACCACATGAAGGACGGCGGGGCCGGACCGCGCTGCCGATGACGCCCCGCATAAGCAGATTTCTCCTTTGTTCTCCCATCAGCCAGTCAACTGTCTCTTGAGCCCTGCCTTAGGCACAGGGCACGCACCGGGCAGCCACGATTCGGGGCAGTCTTCCTCCGAAATGACTCTGTGGGAGAGCCCGGCCCTGAGGAGTAGATTTTATGTATCGTAGGTCAGGGGCCCAGGTTTGTTTCCTAGATACCAGTAGCTTCTGCCTCTGCTCCCCGAAACGTCACCGCGCGGTACGCAGTGAGCGCGCTGGGCAGGCACGCCGCCCCCGCCGGGTCAGGTGCAGGGGGCTCAGGAACGGCCGGGAGCGCCGCGCACAGCAGCAGCTCCCGGAGAGCGGGAAGACGGAGGCGCCCCGGGCGGGTCGCATCTCCGGGCTGGGTCTGCGGCACAGGCCCAGCACTTCCTCCAGGCCGCACCTGCTCGCTCCCCTGACCAAACCCGCCCCGACCTTCCATGAGCTGTTTTGCACATTCATTTCTCTCCTGCGGCACGGGTTGAACAGCAGCCTGGTATGTCTGGCATCAGAGCTGCAGGAACTTAACGGCATTCCTCTGCCCATCTGCAGGCCACCTGTGCTGCCCCCAGCCGCAGAAGCAGATGACGGGAGCCCGGCAGGCAACCCCCAGACCATCCCGGCTTCACTACCACAGGGCCCGCGGCTCCTCGGTTCTTTGCTCCAGAGTCGGAATTATTTTGCGCACAGTTCCCTGATAACTGGCCAGGAATCTGTGGACCCTCAGGACAGTCCTCCTCGGCCCAGCTCGCCGGGTCTTCCCAAGGCGGGCGCTGCCAGCCCAACCAGAGGGATGCTGACCCTGCCGGGGTGCGGTGACGGTGGCATCTCCATCCTCACCCTCGCCAGGAGCTGCCTGGCGGTGCCTCTTGGCCACCGCAGAGGGTCCTGAGGCTCTTTAGGCCGCCAGAGCTGGGGACCAATGAGCAGCACCATCGGGAGAGGCTGGGAGTCCAGGGAGAGCCTGCAGTGGGAATCTGAGAAAGTCACGTCTTCCTGGAGGGGCTGGAGGCCCCAGGGCTCAGCTCTTCAAGTTAAAGAGAATGATGTCTGCAATTCAGCTCAACAGCAGAGAACTCACAAATCTGAAAGGATATTTTTCTGCATGGCATAATGTCATTTTCTTTCTAGATTGCACTGTGCTCCTGTTTTCATAGCCTTTCCTGGGATCTTTTCCTCTTCCCACCATCTGCAGTGTTTCTGTTGTGTGGCCGCTTTGAACTCACCAGTATTTATTTCTCCTCAGCCCTTTAATTGGCTCCCCAGTTTCTGAACAGCTGATTAATTCATTGCAGAATCACAGGTGAGCACTTTGATCGCAGGGTGGTTTAGCTACTAATACGGCCCCGCGATGGAAATCTCTGCCCATGCTTTGAAACGCTTTGCCACTTTGTTTGTATTTTTCCTGGCAATTAACACTTCCCCTGGCCAAGGGCTCTAATTAGCACCCCGTGTCTCGGCTCCTTAGCCTGCAAGTTCCACCAGGACAGGCTCAGAGCCAACCCACGTGCGCCCTCGGAGCTGGCCGGAGACAACAGGGAGGCCACTCACGGGCCCACCTGGCTGACCGTTCGCAGAGGGAGCTGGGCTTGCTTTACACACTTAGCTTTTATTGAGTTCTGTTAAAAAATTTGCTCTTCCCTCAAGATCTTCCCCTCCTCTACTTTCTTAAGAAAAGTAACTTCTTAGGAAAAAAAAAAAAAAGCACTAAGGACACCCACTGACTTCAATGTGTAAGTGCCGTGCATGTGGCCGGTAAAGTGTCACTGCTTACCATGAAAAGAGGAGCTATCAGCAGCGAGGAGAGCTTCTGCTAAGTATGCGAATGCTGACTTAAAGGGATTAAACTAACACTCAACCCGGTCAAGCCAACATTTTCCTGTTCAGACGGAAAACCCAACCCTCCCAAATCAACCACATTATTACACAGAATTCATTCCGATCTTTCCAGTGAAATACAAATAATTTCAGAAATTGATTCTCTTCTCTGTCCAGGACAAGATGAATAAAAACAAATGCAAAGATGTTTGAGGTCTCACTTGTGTGTGTGTGCGTGCGTGCGTGCGTGCCTGTGTGTGTGTGTGTGTGTGTGTGTGTGTGTGTGTGTGTACAACCTTCATGGCTTCTTCCCAAAGTCTACAGGAACGCGGCAAACAGCGTCTTCTCCCTGGCCCACCCCTGTGATCACTGCCCCAGGTGTTCGGCCCCAGGACAGCACCCAGCTGGGGCGGGGAGGTCTGGAGCGGAGCCCCCGGGCCCGGGAGAAGCAGCCTCTTCCGGGAAGTCACACACTCAGTGCACCGGCCACGGCGCCTGCGTCTGCGCCGCGAGCAGAAGCTGGTCTGTTTGCACAGCGCTGCTCCGCGCGGGAATTACACAGCTTGCCACGGCTGCAGCCACATAATTATTATTGATTCGCTCTCAAACTGTCAGCCCGGGACAGCTCTGAGGCAGGCAGTGATGGACAGAAGGAGGACTGGACAGCCGCCACCCAACGAGGAAACTTCATCTTGAAAATGAACTCAGACGAGGCGGTGCCGGTGGATAAGGGTAACTGATGATTGTTTCAGAGTGGAGGAAGGGAGAAGGAAAGGTTTTTTTAAAAAATACTTCTTCATGTTCATCTTAGTGTCCTCGTGGGCTGTGCTAGGGGCCATCTACAAACTCCATAAGTTTTTCTGGGCCTTTGCCCAATAAGCCTATTATTTTTAATGTGCCACTATAGTCCACATTTTTCAGGTGGAGAAAAATGTCTTTAAAGTGTAGGTGTTTTGTCAGTTACATTGGAATTTGTACATTTTTGAGAGAATAAACATATGAATTATATTTTTAAATGTGTCCAGATGTGTACTTGTGCAGCCGTGTAACTTTCTAAACTTCTTAGAGCCTTGTACAAATACGTGTTAAGCTCCTAATATTTGCAGGACAGTCTCCTCCTCTCCGGCACACAGATGAGCCATCAAATGCCAGCTGCCCATGTGATCGATGGGTAAGGCAAAGCCCAGAGCTGCTAAGTGACTTCCCCAACGCAGTCTCATTAGAGGCGGAACCAAACCGGGGTCCCGCACTTCCTGTCTCCCGGGCCTGCTCTCCCCGTGATAATCACTCCCATTCATCAAGTGGCTGCGCTAAACCAGGGGCTGCACGCAACCCACTGCCGGGTGACGGCCCTGGAAATCCACCACGGAGGCCAGTTCTCCTGGACACCTTTTCTACAGATGGGAAGTGAACCAACCGCTCAGTACCGTCAGGACACGCGCAGGTCATTCCGGACACGGACACGGACACGGACATGGCCACGCGGAATCCAGGCTGCCCGGGGTGAGGGGAGGGCTTCAGAGCTGCTTCCCAAAGCGGCAGGAACGTGGGGCTGTCCGTGGTCATACCACAAGAGCTGAGAACCACAGGGGCACCTGTCTGTCCCACACACACACACCCGCGCCGGAAGGTGTCTTGTTCCCAGTCGGGAGGACAGGAGACAGTCCTGGGGCCCAGCTGCTCCCTGGAGGGTCACAGCGAGCAGACCAGGGCAGGGATGGCGCCCAGGTCTTCCTGGCCATCCAGAGGCAGGGAGGGCAGGCCCCGTAGCACGGCGCCTACGGTGAGGTCCTCCCACCAGGTCCAGCGCTCCTGGGTCAACACACAGGCCTTCAGTGGAAGGTCCGTCTCCACACGTGTCTCCCCAGCTCTCACGCCATCACGGCGACACCTCCTCCCCCCCCACCCGAACAAGGAACAGCCCTGAAGACCCCGTCCAGCAGGTCAGCGCCCAGATCGGACAGCCACGCAGGCCCCGAGGCAGAGTCTGAGGGGCCGTTTCCCCCCCGCCCCATTCTCTTGTGTTTGTCCTGCTCACCCCTGAGGCTGCTGAACCCTCAGCAACAGACCCACGCACTGCTTCTGCGATGTGTCCCCTATGAAAGGACACACGTGTATTTCAGCATCTGTGTGCACAGATCCACATGCGTGTAATGCACATGCCTGTGCCAGTGCTCCCCTCTCTGTCACCAGAGCTATCTATATGAGATGCACCAAGAGCAACTCTAAGTGACTCAGAAGATATTTTTCTGGAACACCAATTCAAAAATAACCAACTATGCCGGGCGTGGTGGCTCACGCCTGTCATCCCAGCACTCGGGAGGCAGAGACAGGAGGATTGCTGAGTTCGAAGCTTGCCTAGGCTACATAGTGAGCTCAGGGCCAGCCCGAACTACAAAGCGAGACCCTGTCTCAAAAAAAAAAAAATAACCAACTATGGACACAAATTTAAAAGTAAACACATTACTCAGTAGAATGAATATTTTTATCAGCACTTTTAAGATGAAAATGAATATACCTTGAGACTATAATGTTAAGTGAAATAAATCAGACACACGAACTCAAATACCTCATGGTATGAGTGGACTCAACGGTAGGTAGCAGGAAGGAGGGAGAGACAGACCCTCTCAGACCCGAGGCGAGGGGACCGAGGGGGGTGGGGCAGGATGAACACACGTTCTGCACACGAAGACTATGAGCGCTAGGGGCTGAAGGCCTGGGCTGGCGCAGAGGAGACTGGCTCGGCGGGAGCCCGAGAGACGTGCCCAGGAGGCTCTGGTCTGGAGTCTGGGGGTCACCAGCCCGCCTCCCGGGCAGCGGTGGGTAGCCCAGCCAGCCTCTGTACATCCTCGGGCCCGCGTCCTGGTGCCCACACGGAACCCGCCTTGGGAGTCACAGGCACCTCGAGGACGGGCGGCCGTCACTCGCTGCCAGCCTGGGCAGTGGGGGGCATCCTGCTGCTGTTCTGGGGCAGCGGCCGGCCCGGGAGCCTGGCACAGCTCCGCCGCAGCAGCCCCCGCTCCCTGGGCATAGAGCTCTCACTCCGCTGTGTTCACCAGCCAGGTCAAGGCCGTTCTGACCGAGGAGTTCGCCTCACTCTGGGCAGTGCCACCCTGGCATGCCTGGCAGCTACCCTGCTGTCTGCCTGCACTGCGCTTTGGCATCCCCGAGGCCCGGAGGCCGAGAACAGCCGGCAGCTGGGCCCGAGGAAGGTGCCTTGTGGGCCTGTGCCCCCCCCAAGCCCCCGCGCCCCTCAGGCGGCGCCACGCACCCTGGAGTCCCTGCCGCGGCCCCCGCCTCTCACAGCCCACCGATCGCTGGAGACGCAGCGCGGCGTGGGACGGGAACCCTTTCCAGGCCGAGGAGAACAGCTCCAGACCAGGGGCGCCCTGGGGTCGCTCTCGGAGCCCAGGAAGTCCAGGAGTTGGGGTGCGTTGGTCTGCGATGGCTCTTTCTCTTGTTTGGGGTGCTGGGATGGGCACCAGGGCCACCACACTGAGCTGCGTCCCAGCCCGGTTTCCTCTGCACTTCCAGACAGGTCCTGCCGAGCCCCGACTCAGCCAGGCCGGTCCCAGCTCACGGCCCTCCTGCGCAGCCGTGCGGGGGCTGGGCACCGATTGCTCCGTCACCGGCCGCCACGGCGCATTGAATGTGCAGCCCGAGGGGCACAGGCGGCCGCTCAACCCTCGTTCTGGGTGTGCCCCGCGGGCATCTCAGGAGCAGCGCAGCGTCCGTGGGCACAGGAGTCCGGCGGACCAGCTCCCTGCGTGGGTGGCAGGGGCGAGGGCGGTGGGGCCGGCGCTGGGCAGGGCCCGGGCTCTTGCACTCCGCTGCGCATGCCGAGGAGCTGGCCTCCCCTCCCGCCCGCGCCTGGTCCGCAGGCTGCCCGGTCCGGCTGGAGGCCTCTGCAGCGCTCCCAGCTCGGACTGGAACCCACACACCTGCCTCGGGCGTCTCCGGCCCAGGACAGCAGGGTCAGGGCTCGGCAGCCTCTGGACACCGACCGGTGCTGACATGTCCTGTTGTATCTAGAGCAGCTCACGTTGGTGGAAGGTGCGTGCGTGTCGGGTGGCCCCGCGTCGCCCGCGCCCCACCCACCGCTCCTCCCCAGAGCCACGGCAAGGAGGCGCCTCACACAAAAGGTCAGAGCACTGTTTTATTAACTGAATTAGGAAGTTAGCTGCTAAGAGCAAATTTTAGTGTGTGCGGGGATTTAGCTCAAGTGGTACTGCACGGACCTGGGAAGCACAAGGGCCCAAGTTCGATCCCTGGCACACCAAAAAAAAAAAAAGAGAGGGGGACCAGGGATATAGTTCAGCGGCACCATGCACCTGCCTGGCAATCTCAAGGTCCTGAGTTTGACCCCAAGTACTACAAAATATAATAATTTTTAAAAGCCAAAAGTAAACCAGTTGCGCTTCCACAGACCGGAGGCTGCAGTCTGTCAGCATCCAGGTAGAGAACTCTGCTGTGCAGCTGGACAGACTGAGGGAACAACCAGAAAAGACAACAGCATTATGGTAAAAATATTAACACTCAAAGGTGTTTTATATAAAAGCCCGGCAGTACCAAGAGGAATATTTTACAGACAAGCGGCTTCACCAAAGGTTTCACTTACAGAAGCCTCTGTGAACAGCACAGGGCTAGAGATACGTTCAGTGTGGTGTTGTTGTCGTGGTTTTGGTTTTTGTGTTTTGAGAGCGGATCAGGCTGGCCTTTCAATCTCTGTGCAGCCCAGGCTGGCCTCAAACCCACAGCAGTCCTCTTGCCTCAGCCTCCCGAGTGCTGGGACTGGGTTTTCCACACTTTTCCTCGTTTTGGCTTTGCACAGGGCTCTACAAATCTATATCATAGCTGGAGGAGCCCGCCTCGAGACAAACAGGCTCACCTGGAAGAGTCAAGCAAGTGGCGAACTGCAGACGAGCCTCCAGGATGCAGCTCGCGGGGTGGGGCAGCCCTCGAAGCCCGCCCCTCACGGTCAGCGGCTTGTCTTTTCTGTTCTATAAAACGCCTTTGAGTATTCACATTTTCACCGTCATTCTGTTGTCCCTTCTGGTCGTTCCCTCGGTCTGTCCAGCCGCACGGCAGAGCTCCTGTTGCCAGCCCCGCCAGCCCCTCCTGACCCTGGCCTGGGTCTGAGCTTGGCCAGGTCCCAGCCGCACCACGCGTCCAAAGCCCGCCTTGCCGCTCCCGGGGTCAAGTGCCATGGCGTCTTTCCCTGTGGACAGGGTCCTGTGTTTGGGGTTCTCGTCCCGGGAAAATGAAGGGGCCCTGAAGCACAAGGTGGGTCAGCAGAGGAGAGCAGATGGCTGCCACCCCTCCCAAGTGTCCACATGGAGACCAGCAGGTCCCCGCAGAGGGGTGAAGGGCCCCCCGGGGCGAGCGGGGCCCGTGGCCGGCAGTGCTCCTGGTGCAACTTCCGGTTCTCATGTGCCCTTGTCTTCGCCTTGTCTTGTCCCCGGGAGCCATAGCTTAGCAATGCGAAGTCGCTCTGAGGACCCGACCTCCTCCCGCCAGGCTGTGCACGGCCCGGCGCGGGGCCAGGTCGGGGGCCTCACTCCCCTCATGGCCGGAGCCCCAGCTCGGGCTTCGCCCCTCTGGACAGGGCGCACGGAGCCGGCGAACGCCCAGCCCTCGCTCTCACTGTCCCTGTGCTCAGGCAGCTGAGGACGCGCCACGGCTCGGATCCTCCTGGAGAGCTGGGCCAAGTGCCGAGTACGCGCCTCGCGGGCGCAGACGTCGGGGAGCCGCCGGGCCTCACGGGCCGCAGTGCACTGCCTGCCTCACGCGGAGCCTCACGGGACAGGTCTTCCCGCCCCCGCAGCTCGGGAACCCCGCTCCAGGACGGCCGCACACGGGGGCCTCGGGCACCCCACACGCTCCTCAGGGCACGGGGCGGCCCTGCATGGGCTCTAACCACATACGGGGCGTCCCCGGGCTGCGAGCGCCTCCAGCCACGGTGTCTCCAAGCCAGGCCTGGGCGGCTGTGTGACCACCGCCCCTGCCGTGCCACAACCACCCCCTCATTTTTAAATCCAAGTTAGGGTTGTTCCTTTGTTCATTCGGCCCAGATTTATTGAGCACCTACTGTGTGCCAGGCATCAGCCCCGTGAGTCACAGCGGTGAGAAATGCTCGTTAAACAGTGGCACGTGGGATCGGTGGTCGTGTTTTTAGTCCACCTAAATCACGCAGGACCCAGTGATCTCTACAGTGTTCAAAGAAGAGTATCAGAGGCAGCTGGTTCCAGTTCTCTTTTAAAATAGACAGGGTATAAATAATAAATAGAATAAAAGCATCTCTGTGAACGTTCGATGAGGCACCAAGCACGGAGGGGTTAAGAGGCTGGGCTTGCGGCCAGGCCCTGTCGCCGTGCCCCTGTGACCTTGAGGGCCACCTCACCTCGGGCACCTCCACTTCCCCCGTAAAACACGCGAGACTCTTCCTGAGGCTGAGAGCGAGGTGCCTGTGCCGCGCCCCCGCCCGGGCCGGAGCGCAGCCTGAGCGGACGCGGGCACCGCGGCCCCCAGTGAGAGGCGTCAGTGCACCCGGAAGCCGGGACTGGCGCGCAGGCCGCTCACGTCAGAACGGGCGGCGGTGGCGCGTGTGCGTGGCAGTGACTCCTCGCGCCGCAGCAGCCCCGACCGCGGCGGGTCTAGGCGGCGCCGGGGAGCGCCGGGCAGGAGGCCAGCGGCACGGCTCCTTCGGGGCGGCCGGGGCTCCGGCGCCTGGCGCGAGCGGCAGGGCGAGGGCGAGGGCCGGAGCGGGCTCTCCGCGCGCGGCCGCTGCAACCTCCCGTCCTCTGGGCGCGCTGCAGACGCAGGCTCTGAGCGGGCCGCCCGCGCAGCCCGCCGGGGACGGGGCTGCCTCTCCCGGCCCCACACAGCGGCTCCGCCTCGGGCCCGGACCGCGCTCTCCGCCGAGCCGGCTTCCGCCGGAGGGGTCTGCCCACGACGGTACCCGGGCACCGAGAGGGCGGCGCGGACCTGCGGAGCTCGGGGACCCACTGGCCCAGCGGACACGCGCCGTCCACGCGGGGCGGCCGGGCCGGCACTGCAGGAACCGCCCTCTCTGCAGAGCGGCGTGAGGAGGCCCGGCCGGACGAGGGGCGCTGCGGCCACAGCGCGCTCGCAGGCTCCTCTCCCAGGCCCGCGGAGACAAAGGGTGGGAGGGAGACGGCTTCAGCGGCAGCACGAATCGCTGCCGTCCGGAAGCAGAGCAGACACACCGACCCGCCCGTTCCGCAGGGCAAGTCGCTAGCACTAACAGGGCGCCGTGTGCTAAGGCCGGGATGAAAGGAAGGTGTCCAGGCTGCTTCCTCAGCATTAACCTGTGACGCGCGCCGCGCGAGAGCCTGCGGATCGCCTCACTGCAGCTCTGAGGCAGAGGCCTCTGAGGCGCCGCCTGTGCGCGACACGCTGCCTTTTGATGCCGCCTGTTAGCTGGGAGCCCCAGCACCCTTGATTAGGACTCCAGGACCCTTCGCTCTCTGCTCACGAATAATGGATGCTCCCTTCACGCCGAGCGTAGCTGCAGTCATCAGCAGCAGGGTAATTGGCATCTTGGCAGGGGGCAGCAGGGCTGAGGGGCACACCTGGAGACCGGAAGCAGGCGGCGCGGCAACCAGGTAACCCCCTCCCGCTCCCGCGGCTCCGTTCTCCTCCACAAATTATGTGGTCGGCATTTCCCGTAATAAATATTAACTTTTCTGTTCATCAGCGCACACTGAGTGAAGAGCCCCCTTGTTTACGGAAGAAGATGCCGATGCTACGATTTGATAGAGCTGCACGGAATACGCGGCATTCGCAGCTTGTGCGCTTTCTGTACCGTCTTAGTTACCTTTCCGGCTGCTGAGACAAAACCCCTGGCACCCAGCGCTGGAGAGAAAAGGGGTGCTTTTGCTCACTGTTTGTGGCGGTTTTGCCCGGGCTCCACGGCGGACAGGGATGGGACAGAGGAGCTTCCCAGAAGGCGGATAGTTCATGGCGGACAGAAGGCAGCAGAGGCGACAAGAAACCTTCACAGCGTCCTTCGGCGCCTACATCCCATCCGGACCACTGGGACTAGGGAGCGCTCTGCTGGGACTTAGCGAGTGCTCACCCTTCACCCCAGCACGTGCCCCTCGCTTCAGCCCCACCTCGTGACCGCGTGGGGCCTCGGGGTACAGCCGCACACAAGCCATCACACATGCTCATTGCGAAATAATTAATGATGCTGTCAGACTGAATACATGGACATGAATTATTACTAAATTGGAATAGAATTCCTATAGAATTATGTAGAATGCACTGTCACCACAAACACAATATTAATAAAGAATCCTGTTTAATCTGTGCTTAATCTTTTTAAATCTAACCCTTGATTTTAACAAGGCACATTAAAAAGCTCTGGCTTCGCCAGATTTGGAGGACAGTGTGCTGCATTTCAGGACAGAAGAAGGTGGTATGATTTTGACAGTGGCGCTGGGCTGGGCATACAGCTGTTAAAACCATCCGTTTCCAAGTAAGTCCAGGGACTCTTGGGTACCGAGGGGACCGAGCGCTGTGTCTGGGACCGGCACCAGCGGGCCTGTGTCGAGACCCCAGCCTGGCTCAGAAGGGCCCTGGCCCGGGGGGTCGGGGTGCGGTCCCCGCCCGTCCACGAGCGCTGCTCCGCCGCCGCCACCTCCCGTCCCTCCCGTCCCTCCCGACCCACAGCGGGGCCCTGCGCGGTCCCACCCTCCAGCTCTGAAGGACCCCCGCCACGGCCAGACGCCGCTCTGCGGGCCCAGAGGGGCAGGGCCGGCCACCGGGGCGCTCCCGGACCGGCCCCCTCTGCTGCGGGCCCTGCGTTCCGTGCCCCACCCGCGTGTGCCGCTTCTCCCGGTAGCCGCAGGGCTCGCCCGGCCTGGACCCAGCCAGCACTTCCGGCCCCCTCACCTCCTCGCCTCTTACAGACCAGTTTTGTCGCCAGCCCAGCCGGCCCGGATCCCCCGAGCCAGGACCGTGGGCGCTCGGGCAAGCGACCTCACTCAGGGACTCGGCCCTCGCCCCTCGCTCTGCCTGGCCGCCCCGCCCCACGGCCGCACTCTTGTCCCGTACGGCCGCCCGGCTCGATGGCGCTGGGACCCGAGCGGGGGAGGGCCTGCTGCCTCCCACGTGGCTCTTTGGCATCCTGAGGCCTCCGTCTCCAGTGGCAGCTGCCAGCCCACCCGGGACGTGGACCCCAGATGTCTCAATCTCAGGGACTGTTGCTCTCTTAAAATTATTAAGAACCCAAACAGCTTTTGTTTTATGATGCTTATACCTATCAATACTCAATAGTTATAGCTCAATAAATGTAAAAATATGTAGGAATTTTTGTACAATAACATGATGAATCCCTTATATGCGAACGTAAATGACAGGTGTCTGTAAGAACATACATTTTCTGAAGGAAACACTTGGAAAGATGGGTGCCCCTTTACAAATCTCTTCTACACAACCACTGGATTCTCCTCTCCGCCTCCCCGCTCAGGTTGCTGTCCTACGCTGCCTCGGTGAATCGCGCGAAGAGCGTCTGACCTCACGCTGATCCGCGTGTGCCCGAGGACAGGAGCGCTCTAACAGTCTTTCCGGGTCCGTGTGACTGCTCTCCTCCGACACCACCCCCACCTGCACCAGGAGTCCCGTGTGTGTACCAGAAGCCCCGTCCGGGAGCCTCTGGGAGCCAGGCCTGTAGGCCTCCCCAGCGGACCTTAGATCGATCCCCTCTGTGACACACGGGATTTCATAGTCAGAAATGTTGGCTTTCCAAGCCATGCAGAGCACATGTGGACACATTTTCATAGAATAGAAAAATGTGCTAAGTGAGAGCACACAAGGGTATGGACTATATAGATCTATAGATTATGTCCCCGGGAAAATGAAAAAGCAGAGGCAGAAATAAAATCTGTGGTTGCCAGGATTTAGAGGCAGGAGATTATTGGCTCTGTAGAAACACGTGGAAATTTGGGGATTGATGAAAATATCTTACATCCTATTTGTAGCAGTGACAAGATACAGATATATAGAGGCATACACATAAATAGATATGGATATAAACTGTGTGTGTGTGTGTGTGTGTGTGTGTGAGACACTGTGATGACTATATGTTCACCAACCTTTTGGAACTGTGAGCATAAATGGACCAGTTTTTCTGTATACAAACTATATCTCAATCAGCTAAACTTTAAAATAAATCACTTTCCATACTGTCACCACCAACCCGAGGAGAAAAATTTCTAAATACTGAGCTCTTCAGTTTACAGGGATAGATACTAACTACTAACTTTCCAAAACCACATCTTTGCTTAAAATTTTCACATTTTATCTCATTGACCATAAACACTGTCAGCATTCATGTTTACCTTTAAAGAATTCAATCCCTTTTTCTTTAAATGCTAAAAACCTGGCCTCAAAATCATGCATTTCCTGTCTGTATAAAAGCACTTAGATAAGTTCAGTCACAACACACAGCACAATAAAGAAAGCCAAAGGAAGGGCAGCATTTGTGACACTTTTCCTTGACACCAAAGAACTTCGGTCATTCTGGAAAAAACGTGTAAAATGCTGAGTCACTCTTGCATGTGACATGACACTCCCTGACAGGGAGGAAACGGTAACTCGGCTCCTCCCGCAAGTCCTGCTCGTTCTTTTCCATGAGACACGTGCACTTCGGCACGTGCACACGCTTTGCACACACTTCTAATTGGACCTTCCAAAAGTTAAAAGACAGGCCCTCACAGGTAACCCTGCCTAGAGCTGACCATCTCTATAGTTTAGGTCGGGACGTTGTGACGCAAACCTGGCTTTCAGATCGCGAGTGCACGTAAGAATGCAGGGACGCCCCATGCCGCTCACGCTCAGATGCCCACTGCTGCCCACCGTGGCTTTGTGCCACCCATCAGCACATGCTTCAGCAAGGGTGCTCTGAGGGAAACCCTCAGCTTCAAAGAGTTGTTCAGTCCTTCTGAATCTTTCAGCACCGTGTGTTTTTGCCAAGGCTGAGGTGCTCTTGGATGGCTCGTGTTGCCAGTGCAGGATGGACAGAGCAAGGACTCGTCCATCCGCTGGGCAGACACGGGCACCTCAGCTGACAGGAGTTCCCGCTACGAGGAGCACTTCTCCAGCCGGAGAAGGAGCATAGTGATACTGAGCTGTTTGCAGCCTTCGCATATCTACACTGAAACACCCAGTTTCTTTAAACTCTGACCTACTGGTCTCAGATGGTGCCCTAAGTGGGACTGGGATACTATTTAAATTTTTCCTGTTACATATGACACAGCAAGCTTAGCTATTAATATCGCCAAGTCAAGAGAAAGAAATTTCAGCAGTTTTCCTTCCTGTTTAGAATTTCAGGAGGCAAAAGCTCTCTATAGTTAGTTTCCTGCTCTTCATCATCATTTAGATATGGAGAGTCTGTGGTCTGAGAATCTGCCCTAATCTCCCATTCAGGCCATCATCCTTAAATCAAAGAAAAAATGTGTTGCAAATATTATTCTAGAATAAAATATTAAATTATAAAATAAGTTTTAGGAAAAATTTTAAATTCATTAAAGTACTTATGTGTCTTCTAAATATATTATGTGCCTTTAAAATATTATAAAATAAGACCATAAAGTATACTTTGTATATTTTTTAAAAGAATGGAAGGGGACTTCAAAAGACAGGAATAACCCAGGAATAAATAACAAGGTTATGAGATTATACCGAGTAAAATATACCAAGTATAGTCCACTTCTAAGGGCTCAGTAGAAGTATTAAAAACATACTGAGTTAATCGCTAAAAGTTCTCATAATTTAGCACCTACTCCTTTAGAAAATTCTCGATGATGAGAAAGTATGCAAACACAGCTTCCAGCGGCGGTCAGAGCAGCGTGCCATCCTGCGTTTGGGCACCTGGCAGCGAGGGAGAGGCCAGTAAAGTCACCACGGTTCTGCTGCGGACACTGGGACCCATGCGAGACCCAGAGCCCGAAGTCCACAGCTGCCCAGAGCCCTTTGTGGCCTCCGTCCCGGGCGGACCCAGGGGTGCGTCCCCTGCTGCTGTCACACAGGCCACTGTGTGACACTTCTGCTGCCACTCGGGAGGCAGGAGAAACGCTCAGGTGCGGGGCGGGATGTCAGAGCCCGTGGGCACAGGTGGCCGGCCCGCCAGGTGCGGGAGACTCTGCCGTCACACAGGCCAGGGCACCAGCCCCGTCTGCGCGTGCCCAGCCTGCCCTCCCCGCTGACTGGCGCTGACTCACGGCTCCGGGCAGCCAAGCCCACAGCTCCGTCTTTGCTGCAGACCTTGCACGCGCTGATGTGCTGAGAGAGAGGACTCCGGCCACCCCGGCCGGGCCACCGCTGAGGCCTGGCCTCACTCGCCGTCTAGCTCCTGTGCAGGCCCCGGCCCGAGAGCCCCTCACCCTGCAGGCCCAGCCCGCGCCCTTCCTCACGGCCCCTCACGCCGCCCTCTTCTCCCCGCTGCCCCGCTGGCCCCGCCTTTCTGGAGGAGGAAACAGCCCGTCCGGCCCTCGGCGCCCGCCCAGCACGGCCACAGCTGGTGGCCTGGGAAAGCTCCGGCGGCTGACTCTCCGGCCAGCACCGGGGGCCGTGCTGCTGCCCGAGGGAGCTGCCACGGGAGACAGCAGAACAGGAGCCCGCAGCCCGCAGCCCACCAGCCGCCGGAAGAGCAGAGCTCGGGCTCTGGGTGCAGACGGTCCGGACTCCGGCCTGAAGCTGCTCCCTGCTCTGCTCCGAGGCGCACGCTGCTCCCCACGGAGCTCCAGCGGGTCCCTGACCCGCCCGGGACGGAGCCCCGCAGGCCCCGCTGCACCGCTGCGGCCACGTGGCAGGACCGGTGCCCGACCCGACCACGCTGCCCGTTCCCACAAATCTCTCCTGCGATACCTCCCTCCCTCCAAAAGGATGGCCCTTCTAGCAGTATTTCGCTACAGATGAACGAGGGATTTTGTTCTTGTTTTTGATGAACATTTAAGAGAACAGGACAGGAGGACCCTCTGGCCAAAGACCCGCTCTCCAGGGGAGGGAGACTTCGGGATCCAGCTCTCACCTCCCTGCCTCCCCGCCACGTCCCGTTGGCTCATGCTGGATCAGGCAAGAGTGAGGGGTGCGGCGGAGAGAAAGTCTCCCCGCCACCCAGCAGCGCTCCCGCGGCGAGCCCTGTGCCCATTCTGCCGGTGGCCGAGGCCACCTTGGGCCGGCCTGGAGTGCACCCCAGGGCGGCGAGGGCGCCCTGCTCGGCCTCCTCCGAGGTGGCGAGCGTTTGCGGCGCCCATTTCTACCCGTCAAGTCTGCGCTCCCCAGCAGAGCCTCCCGCGGCGCAGCATGGACGTCTGGAGCGGCGCATGCCGGGGGTGGCATCCCCGCGAGCGGGCAGGCCGGCGGCCGGACCCTCGGCCCCGCGGCAGGCCCTCGCACCAGTTCCCAGAGCTGGCTGCTGAAACCGCATCCGCGTGGAGGGCTTCTGGTTTCACGGGGACAAGGGCGCCATTTCTAAAAGCCTCCCAGGAAAAGTAGGTCAAGACAACGTCACCTCAATATTACTTTACGAGGTTTCAATGGAGATGGAAACACCGGACGTGGAAGCCGTGCCTCGACTGGAGGGTGGGGATGGGAGGGCGCGTGGGAAGATTTCAAACCACCCCAGACGTCAGAGCCGGCTGGTTCTGACCCAAGTCGGGGCACGAAATTCATTCCATTGACAGAGTCAAGCATTTCGCATTTCGTCTCTAACTTCAGAAGACAATGTGGATGGTTCTCAGGAGACGTTGTGAGTCCTCCCGGACACTCCGCTTCCGCTTTACGGGAACTATTTGTTACTAGGAAGATGTCACGCTTTACTCTTACAGGCTGCTTTGTTTTTCCTTTACAATATTTCTCAGCTTTTAGGTAAAAATCATAGGTTCGCCTTTATCCAAATGTCTCATGAATCAGATCACAGGTAGACACACATACACACGCGTGTGCACCGCACGTTCACACCCAGGTGCACTTACGTTCGCAGTCACCTTCTCTGCCCCTAGACGCCGCTCTGTGCGGACCGGAAACCGGCCCCACCGCTCCGGGCTGAGGCGCAGAGGCCGGCAGCGGAGCGGGGAAGACCCTGCGGGTTACGAGGCCTTGGGAGAAGCCTGCGCTGCCCTGGGCCCGGCCCCTCGCTCCGCGCAGGGATGAAACCCGCCCGTGCCTGATTCTCCCCGAGTCACCGCACGGCCCACGCGGTACCGGTGACTCGTCACACGCCAGCTACAGCCCGGACCGGAGCTCCTCGGTCTGCCTGAAGGAGCGAGTCCAGGCCCGGGGGACAGACACACGCACACGCACACGCGTCTGGTCCCCCGTTGTCCTCCTCGGCTGCTCAGAGAAACCCGACCCAGGCTTAGCTTCCAGCACACACGTGAGCCCCACTTGGCGGCCCCAGCCCCCGCCGTCCTGCCCGTACTCACGACCAGGACACCCTCACCGGGCCGCCTCCTCCCGTCCGTGCGGACGGCCATCCCAGCAGCGGCTGAGAACCAGTGTGGCGCCTGTGCCGGGCGGGGTGGAGCCCGGTGAGCGCAGGCCGGGCTCCGGGCCGCATCCGTCTCCCAGAGGGGCCGCTGCCACGTGAGAGCGGAGAGCGGCCACCGGGACCTGCGCCCCAGCCGGACCGGCCCACGCGCCGCATCTCGGGGAGCCAGGCACGCGGCGGGCTCGGCCAGGACCTCGCGAGGACGCGGCCTGCCCCCCGCCCCGTCTCCCCGGGACACGCCTCCACACGCCCTGCGCCAGCCCCCGGGCTGCGCTGGCTCCTGGCCGCAGGAAGGGGAGGGGCTCGTAGTAGACACGCCAGGCAGAAAGCAGAGGGAAAGCGGAGGACACAGTGCCGGAGAGGAGGGGTCCGAAGGGACGGGGGCGGGGGAGGGCCGGGGTGGGTCACGCAGTCGCGGCGGCTGGCAGGCACGGCACCGGGGCCCCTGACAAAGACGCAGGACTGACGGGAGGGCCTTGAACGCCACGCTCGGCAGCCTGGGCTTGGTTGTATAAGTTAAGGTCCCCAAAAGTTTGGAGCCAGGCCCGGGGGAGGCGGGCGGCAGGAAGGGGCTGAGCTGGCAGAGGGACGGGCACCGGGCGAGCAGGAGGAGAGAGGCGGCAGCAGCCGGGAAGCAGCAGCACGGACAGTGGCGGCCTGGGGGCACCCACCTCTCCTCCCACGCCAGCGGCCGTGGCTCCCCCAGCTCCCCCTGGACTGCTGTCCTCCACCCACGCTGTCCGTCTGTCCACAGCTCGGCCCCGACGGGGCAGACGGGGCCAGACAGCTCTGGGTCTGTCCGGCCCTGCAGTGTCGTCATGGTCACGGTGCACGGACACGCGGGAGAACCAGTCAGGGCCGCGCCGGGGCCGCGCGTCTTCTGCTCCGGCTCCTGCGCAGCCCACCGTGCCGCACGGGGGATGGGGCCCTGTGACCCTGGTGCCCAGCCCAGCCCCCAGGCTGCCGCCACGCTCCTGCCCACACAAGGAGACTCAATCCACGCTGCCAGGTGGGCAGAGCCATCGGCCAGGCCCCGCCGGAAGTGACAGCTGGGGGATGCGGCCCGACGTGACGCTGAGGTCCTGTCCCTTGTGCTCTCGCAGGCGTCACAAAAGCCACCCTTCGGTCGTCGGTGGAATTGTTTATTTGTGCCACCACGGTTCTCCAAACTATCGGGTTCAAATCCCCTCTTTACGACAAATGTTTTCTCGGATCTTCTTTTACTAGCCTCAAATGAAATTAATGGATAATATAACCTGCCTACACACACATTTTTTAAGAAAAAAATCAATATAATATCCTAACTGTAATATAAAAAAGAAATAAAAGGAAAGTAAGTAATAATAAAACAGTACATATTTCAATATATGAATGCTCTGGGATGGCCGCTCGGGAGCCCGAGGAGGCACCTCGCAGCGTGGCCTGCTGCCGGGTCGCCAGAGGCGGTGCTGCCAGGACACTGGCATCCACGCCCAGGCTGGCATCGCGTGTGACTCAGTGGGCACCATGTCCTCTGGAGACCCTCTGCCCAGCGCTCCCAGGAGCCTGGGAACCGAAGACGGCGGAAGACGCGCCCTCCGACGCGGTGGGACACACCCCTGCGACTCGCCTGCTGCCCCCTGCCAGCCTGGCCCGGAAAACAGCCAGCTGTGACCCTGCCGTCGTTCATGGGTATCGTAAATGTCATATCTGAAGCTCTTTCTCATTAGAATACACTTCATCTAAAAAGTTTAGCTCATATAAATGAAGTAGGAGCAAAGTGTCCTTTTAAAAATATTTTGTAGCTCTCTTACCATCGTGAAAAAGAAAATGTATGATTGTACAAGCTAACACACATATATTTCCAAAATTCAGTGTAAATCTCTCATACTATTGGAGGAGAAATAAAAGGAAAAATCTGTAACAAAAGTATACACATTACTACATAAATACTGGGCACGTCACACCAGGTGACACAGCCAAGGAGTCTCAAGTGCGAGTGACACGTGGAATCGCAGTGACCCCACTAGCTACAGACACAGAGTCACCCTGAGGTGCGGAGCGGGGTGACGGACACAGAGGCGACAGCCCCAGGGAACGGCTCCCCTCCCAAAGGTCCCCTCGGCCCAGCTGAAAACGGACTGAGCTCAGGGTCCCCTTGGTTTGCTGTTGTAATTTTTGAAGAAAAGGGTGAGCATGAGATTTAAGAAAACATTATATGACTCAGCAGCTTCACTTCTGGGTATATATCCGAAAGAGCAGGAAGCCGGATCGCGAAGAGATGCTGGGAAAACCGAGTTCCTACCAGCATTACTTTCTTCACAAGAGTAAAGAGGTGAACGCGGCTCAAGTCCCCGACGGGAGTGGACAGGACAAAGTGCCTCACAGACGTACGTGGGAAGACTCAGCCTTAAGAAGCAGGAAATTCCAACACAGGCCAGACGGACAAACCCGGAGGACACTGTGCTCGGAAGAAAGCCGCGTGAGTCCCTGGTGCGAAGCGGGTGGGTCATCAAGGCCCGGAGGGAGGAAGCTGAGGGGTGTGGAGGGAGGAGTCTGGAGTCATGGCCTTAAAGGGCACAGAGCTCCATTTTTGCAACATGAAAACGTTCTGGGAATGTGTTGCATAATATTGTGAATACGCTTAATGCTCCTGAACCGTATATATTAAGAGTGCTAAGATGATAAATGCTACAATATCCGTTTTACTGCCGTAAAAATCAGTACATTAAAGTCATACCAGAAAGACATACTGTGCTTATGTATAAAGGAGCGGGATTCTGGGCCGATGGCTGAGCGCTCTGTTCAGCCACAGGCAGGCTCTGCCCGGGGGGTCTGCCTCTTCCTCTCGGCCCCTCACGCGCGCACAGTCTAAAGCTCCAAACACTCGCGCATTTGCTTACCAGATACAGTTTGCTGAATAGATGAGTAATTGGATAAAAGACACAGTCACTGCCCTGTGGACCTCAGGGACTGCCGGGAGCGCCGGGGACAAAGAGAGCCCAGCCCCCCGCAGCCAGGCCGGGGACCCTCACGGCTGGGAGGAGCCTGGGAGAAGCGGCCCCCACAGCCGCCAGGCAGTAGAGAAGGAAGGGCCGAGACAAGACGCCGTCCTCCGGTCAGAGCCTCGGGGCCGGGCCCTGCCTCCGAGCACCCGCAGCCACGAAGCCGACCCGGGCTGGTCCGCGATGACCTCACCCCTTCCTGAGGCCCAGCCCTGGGCCCGCGAGGCACTGGGGACGTCCGAGCTGACCCCCACGAGTCCACTCCGACATCCGGCTCTGAACCAGCTCCGTCCCGGCCACCCAGGGCGACTCGTCAGCGCCCCTGCCCACCCCAGCTCCCCTCGTAGCGAACACGAGGCCCCTGGGGCCCCTGGGCCGTCCACACACCCTGCCTGGGCACCGGGTTCCGGGGCTCCTGACCAGGCCTGCGCCGGGTGACCTGCCCGTGTCCGCCTCTGCCAGGGAGGCTCCTGCCGCTTCCCAGGGCTCCTTCCTGCTCTGTGCAGAAGTCTAGCGGCACCCGGGTGGGAGGTCACGGAGTCAGACGCCGTGTTGGCCCCCTCACTCCGCGCTCCTCCGGCTGCCTGCGGCGCCCTCTCGCCTGCCTGACCGTGTGTGCCGCCCGTGGGCTGAATGGAGCCATGGCCCTGCGTGGGCAGAGCTGGAAGGGCCGGCGTGGCCCCGCGCAGGCGCTCGGGAAGCATCGCCACACGAGCCAACCCTCCGCAGACCCCGCCCCAGGCCCTGCGGAAAGCTGGGCGAGATCCATGCCCACCGCACGCGGGCAAGGCACGCGCTGTGCACCTGTGTGCACGCGAGGACGCGGAGCTGAAGAGCAAGCCAGCACTCCCGGTCCCGCGGCTGGCACAGGACTCGGAGGCCAGGAGCCAGCGCCAGGCCCACGCTGCGTGCCCGGGCCCTGGCCCACCGCTCTGGGAGGCAGGGGGCACCCTGGCCCGGTCTCTGCCGATGCGCCACCTCCCTCACACAGCAGGTGCCCACGGGGGGCAGTTCCGGGGCTCAGTCCCGCCGTCACACATCGGGAAATCTTCAAAGTGTCAAAGCCAAATAAAGATCTATTTCCTACCCCGGGCGAGGGGCGGGGAGTGAGCAGAAACACCCGTGCTATCAGGCAGTGCCAAGGAGAGGGAGATAAAAAGTAATAGCCTAATTTTCGTTAAGTGATTGCTCTCATAAAGTACAAGGGAACTTGTCCTTACCAGGACATTAACCTGCACTGCTCAGACAATTAAGGAAAGCCATAAATTAATCCATAATCACAATCTGAAAAGAAAATTTATCTTAGTGCAGAGGGTAAGAAAAGGAGAAAAGTGTGCTGGAGAGGGTGCTGCCGGGGTGCCCTCCAGGAAGACGAGCCGCGGGCGGCCTCGCCCGCAGCCCTTGCCTCCCACCCGCCCTCGCGTCCCGTCCGTGTCCAGCCTCCTCTTCCCCGCCCGGCTCCCTGAGCAGGAGGTCCGGAAGAGCCCCGCGGCGCCCCCTGTGGAAGCCCCAGGAGCGGACCTGTCCACCGGAGACTGGGGAGCCTTCAGGGCTGCGCAGAAATGCACCCGAGAGACGGGAATGGCAAGCGGGTAGGGACCCAGGGCGCTGTCTGTGGTTCCGTCTGATTCCGCTGTTGTGGTTGCTGATGACATCCGGGCGCTGGGCACGGACCCAGCGAGAGGGAGAGCCAGCCACAGCGACGGCCTGGCGCTCGGGAGGCGGAGCTGGCCCCGAATCCCGACCACGGAGCTCTGGGTGGCCTGCTGCCCCTCCTGCGACGCTGAGGGTGGGAGGGGCTGTCGCTTGTCCTGCAGAGCCGACTGGGTTCCCAGTGGACTCCCACGACCAGGCTTTAGGCCTCCTGGTGAGGAGCGCCGAGGAGGAGAGGGGGGTGGCGGGCGCGGGGCTCCTGTGTCCGCGGCTGCCCGGAAGTCAGAACGCAGAAAGCAAGCGTCCTGTGCCCCTCTTTGGGTGGGCATGGAGCCTGGAGGGGAAGCCAGGAGGAGACGGGAGTGGGAAGCGGGCACCAGGGCACGAGGCGACCCCCGTCACCGCCAGGAAGGGGCCCGGGGTCTGCAGCGGCGGGACAGGACTCCGGCTCGGGTGCTGCGGGGGCCCTGACCGCTCCGCTCCCGAGTCCGACCCAGCAGGCCCGCAGCCTGGGCTCTGCGGAGTGGACAGCGAGGGACGCTCACGTCGGGACCCAACCAAGACGGCAGCAGGACGGGGCGGCCACCCCCGATGGCCTGAGGCAGGTGCTGCCCGCGGCCTGTCGGCTCCAGCCCCGAGGGACGTTCGAGCACCGGCAAGTGGCCCGGAACCAAGTCCTCGGCGCGTCTCCGGAAGCAGAGTCCGCGCCGCCGTCCCTGCTCCTGGGGTCGCTGCTTCAAACACTTAAGTGAAAGTGAGACTCCTTTTCAGGGCCGCGAGGTGACGTACAAAGGGGCCCCGAAAGTGAGGCCGCCTGCAGGTCTCCAGGGAAACCCTCGGCGCGGGCTCTGGTGCCGCATCCCTGCACCGCGTCAGAGCCCGCTTTCCCGCGCTGAGGCCCCAAGGCCGCGGCTGGCCTGGATTCCACACTGTCCCTAAGCGGCACCAACGCTTGTTCTGACGCAGAAGAGCCGTGCCACGTCCTCCTTTCGACAGGGAGCGACTAACAGAAACGCCGAAGCAGGAGGCCGAGGGTGCACCCTGTCTGTGCGCGGTGGCTTAGTAAATGGCGTGTCTATAACTTTTTTGAGACAGGGTCTCTCTTTGTAGCTCAAGCTGGCCCTGAGCTCACTATGTAGCCCAGGTGAGCCTCGAACTCACAGCAATCCTCCTGCCTCTGCCTCCCGAGTGCTGGGATGACAGCCGTGAGCCACCACGCCCGGCCCTGCGGTATGTGCTACTGATTGCTGGAGGGCGTGAGTCACCACGCCTGGTATTGTTGTATGTGGTTACCGGGGGTCAAACCAGGACCCTTGCGCTTGCGAGGCAGGCGCTGGAACCACGGAGCTAGATCCTCGGCCCACGTCTGCAACATTTTAGCAGCGGGAGTAAAAAGATCTCAGCATGTCGCCTGGCATCCGATGGCTCATGACTTCTTCTGCCAACAGAGTCTGGAGCGTACTAAATACATCACAGCACACACACACGGAACAAACGGCATATTTTCAATCTGCCTCGAGAGTCACAATTTACCCAAAGATCTGCTTCTACAGTGACACGTGCAAAGAGTTACTCATCCCATATTTTGTAACAGGGAAATATTGGAAATAAGGAGGGTGCTTATCAGCAGATTTTGGCTAAATAAACAACGCTGCTTCTATACATCCCAAGCCTGAAAGGGTGGAGGGGTCTCTACTAATGATGCAGAGTATCGTTAGAGAAAAAGGAAAGCGTAAAACGTTTATGTATGACAT
>PVIC010005482.1:0-33085 GCA_004025085.1 Thryonomys swinderianus
GTTCCGGCGCCTGCCTCGCAAGCGCAAGGACCTGAGTTCGATCCCCGGTTACCACATATAATGCTGGGCGTGGTGGCTCACGCCTGTAATCCCAGCACTCGGGAGGCAGAGACGGGAGGATTGCTGAGTTCGCGGCGGCTTCCCTGGGCACCATAGTGAGCTCAGGGCCAGCCTGAACTACAAAGCGAGACCCTGTCTCGAAAAGCAAAAAAAAAAAAAAAAACCTGGCTCTTGTGATCTAAAGCACACTTACTTATTTTCTGGAAATGAAGTCAGTTCAGAATTCCTAATGCACACCCTTTGGATGTGGAAAAAAATTGCTAAGTTGAGTGTTTACAGAAAGCTCTCATCTACTCCTCCTGGTTGCCGGGGCACTGATGTTTCTCGGTTACTTAAACCAGCACCTTTCTTCTCCACTTTCTTCCCGTGTAGCTGTGGGAATCACGTGCCACAGGCAGACTCCTTTGTGTTCATTCGTCTGTACTCCATCTTCCTCCTCCTGGACACCCTCTCCACAACCTGAGTTGAGTTTAAAAATTGTACACACAGTAAAATTCACTGAGGCACAGAACTACGCGTTTTGACAAATGCCAAGTCAATGACCACCAGTTCTGTTCCAATACAAAAGCTCCCCAGAGCCTTTGCTCACTTGGCAAATGCTTTGAATATTTTCAGTACAAGTCCTTGGTTAGAAATGCGATTAGAAAGTATTTTCACTCTGGCTCACCTTCTCATTCTATTGAAAGTGTCTTAGGTGGGCCAGAAATCTAATTTAATAAAGTCCACTTTTTAGTAAAGTCCATTTTTTCCTACTGGGCTACTCTTTTTCTAATCAAAGCTTATGCAGAATTCATCCTATGCATTCCTCTACTAGTATTACAGTTTTATGCTTTATAATAAAGCCTAGGATGTATTTTGAGTTAATTTGCAGGTTAAGTGTGAAGTTCAGGTTCAGGTTCACTTACCCCATTTGCTGAAAGACCTACCCTCTCTCCACTGAGTGACCTGGGCATTTTTGGACTTGACTTCAGAGTCACTGACCAGTGTGTTTCTCTTTTCATGAGTACTCCTCTATCTTGTTTCCTGTATCTTTAACTAAGTCCTGAAATTAAGTCAGAATCCTCTCTCTGTGTTCATCTGTTTGAAAATTATTCCAGCTCCTCTAAGTCCTTTTTATATTTCTCTGAAAAAGTTAGACTCAATACAAAGATCTTTTTTGAAAAGCTTTTTGAGTTAAAATTGAGGTTATAATCAGCCTAAATCAAATTGGGGAGCCTTGACATTTGCATATTATGGACTCTTCCTATTCACAAACATGGTTTATCTCCCAGTTTATTTAGATCTTTTCTGTTTTGGAGTTTTCAGCATGTAAAAAATACATATATTTTGTTAGATACTTACATCTAAGTACTTTTCAGTGCTATTGTAAATGGTATGGTTTTTGTTCACCTTGAATTTCTCTCGTTCATTCCTAGCACTTAGAAATACAACTGATTTTTGGAGCCTGACTTTGTATCCTTTTGCCTTGCTAAACTCACTTATTAGTTGTAGGTGTTTTTTGTTTTGTTTTGCTTTGGGTTTTGCAGATTCTTTGGAACTTTCTGTGGAAAGCAGTCTCTCTATAAACAGTGTTTTATTTCTTTTTCTTGACTTATTACATAGACTACAGCTTCTAACATGACACTGAGTAGGACTGCTGAGGACATTTTTGCCTTTTTTCAGTCTTGGAGGGAACCACTTTGCTTTTTTACTGTGAAATACAGTTACTGCAGATTTTGCTGTAGACATCTTTAATCAAAAGGAAGTTCCTGCCGGTCGTGGTGGCTCACACCTGTAATCCCAGCACTCTGGAGGCAGAGGCAGGAGAATTGCTGAGTTCGAGGCTTGCCTGAGCTACACAGTGAGCTCATGGCCAGCCTGAACTACAAAGCGAGACCCTGTCTCAAAAAAAAAAAAAAAAAAAAAAGGAAGTTCCTTTCCATTCCTAAATTAAGAAATATTATCATCAACGGATGTTGCATTTGTTTTCAGAGCACGTGCTCTGTCTCTTGTTCAGTCTGTTTGTTGCACTGGTTCTCACAAGGTGGGCCAGCCCTGCACGCCAGGGATAAAGCCACTTGCTGGTGGTACGTGTTTCCTTCTGAGAAGGTTGGCTTTGCTTTGCTACATTTTATCAAGAATGTTTGCATCTGTGCCCTCCAAGAACAGTAGCCTGTTGTTTTCATCTCACATAATGAGTTTGTCTGATCTTGGTCTCAAATAATTCCGGCCTCATACAATGAGGTGGGAAATGTGTCCTCATCTTCTATTTTCAGGAAACGGCTGTGTGAGATTTCGTCCTTAGCTACTTGGTACTTTTCATTCACGAAGGCATCTGGCCTCAAGTTTAATGTTTTTTGAATGGTTTTTAACTGCAAACTCAATTTCTTTGATACATAGAGAGGATTTATAGATTATCTATTTTTCTTTCTTGAGTGTTAGTAGCTTGTACCTTTCAAGAAATTGGTCCATTCAAATAGGTCACAGAATATATAGGTAGAAGGTTGTTTTTAAGATTTTTTTTAACTGTCAAGAAGTATATAAATATTAGGCCATTATTTTTGTCATCTTTGTCAGAACTGCTATAAAATTAGTCATAGTTGCAGCTGTAATTTATTAGCTGTCATAAAATCGGCCATATTATGCCCTATCCAAGACTTAAGAATTATATAAATATTAAGACATTATTTTTGTCATCTTTATTCGGACTGCCATCAGTTCAATCACAATCATCATTGCGGTGATTTCTAAGAAGGTTCAATGTCCTCTGTTGGCTCATCCCTCGTTCTCTGACACTTAGTTAAGTCAGAGATCAGGGATGTGATTGAGGAAAGCACATTTAAAGAATCTTTATTGAGCCAGGCGTGGTGGCTCACGCCTGTAATCCCAGCACTCGGGAAGCAGAGACAGGAGGATTGCTGAGTTCGAGGCTTGCCTGGACCACATAGTGAGCTCAGAGCCAGCCTCAACTACAAAAGCGAGACCCTGTCTCAAAAAAAAAAAAAAAAAAAAGAGTCTTTATTGAACATATACTATGTCTGGGCACAATCCCACATGCCTGTAATCCCAGCACTTGGGAGGCTGGGGCAGAAGCGTCCCTGTGTGCTCAAGGCCAGTTTGGGCTACACAGTGAGTTCAACATCAGCCTGAACTACATAGTGAGACCTTGTCTCAGAAAACTAAAGACCAAAACAAAAACCAAGCGTGCAGATCAGGGAGCGTACACTGGTTCCTGCCATCTGCCCTCCAGCCAGAAGAACAGAGGTGACGCCTACCATCCTCAAGCACCTGCGAAGGACGAGCGGACCTCACTGAGGCTTAGTTGCTCCTCAGCCTTTCTTAGCCCAGAGTTTAGCAGGACGCAAAGGGCACAGAGTCCAGGATGAGAGCCTTGGAGGAAAGACCCCGGCCCGGCTTCTTCCTGGCCACAGTCCTTCCTGAACACCTAGTATGTGCGGACGCTGTCTCCGGGGGACCCAGTGAGTGAAGGTCACCCAGCCTCCACCTCTCTGCCAGAGACCTCAGGTCAAGTCCGGATCTTCAGGAGGTGGCAAAACAAAGCACATGACCTTCAGAGGATCCCTGTGTGATTCTGGGTGAGTTACTACAGCTCTCTGGGCCTTAGTTGCTCATGTTTTAAATCATGCAATGAGTGCCCAGTGCTGGGCTATTGAGAGGATTCAGTACAAGCACACCCAAAGTGTTTAGCACGGTGTCTGATGCATAGTAACTGGTTAATAAATGGCAACTGCCATCCTTATGATTATTTTTAAATGCCAACCTCTGCTGTCCTTAAAGGAACAAAAGAGTTTTCATGGTCTGTTATTTGCTGGGATTTGAAGCAGGGTGTGTGTGTGTGGGGCGGGTGAGGCAGGTGTAGCGACATAAAAATCCAAAGACAAATTGTGAAGGGCCCCCCCGGGAAGGTGGGAAAATTCCATGTCCCCTTCCCCCAGCCAGGAAGTAAGCACCAGGGGTCTGCTGGACCCCGAAGGGCTCCTCCACTGGGACAGGGTCGACCTGCCCCCTCCCTTGATCTCAAGGTGGGCCCTGGGCAGCTAAGTGGGCCGAGCAGCTGGACGCTGAGTACAAGGCAGCATCTCCACCCCACGAAAGCTCTGCACAGCCACGAGGAGCCCTATTTACAAATAAAGCCTGTTCTTGGCTCAGCCGCCCACACAGCTAAGCCCTTTATTCCATTTCAATATGCCTAATTCCACTGAAAGTGCACCGCAATAAACAGAATTAATGAGTCCAGGACGCCCGAGCGCGTGTGGGCAGGTGTTGGCACAGCCAAGGGGCCTCGGAAGGGAGAGAAAAAGAGTGGTGGGGACAATAAAATGCTTTACTGCGGAGAGGGCTGAAGAGGGAGAGGACTTAGGAAAGGTGGCATTTTATGAGCAAATAAAGCCTCTGAGTGCCGCCACCGAGAGGAGCTCTCGAGTGGCCAGAGACCTTCCACGCAAGGCTTTTCTTTTGCCTCGTTTCAAAATGGAAATCGCATTTTTGTTGCTGTTGCCATGATTTCAAAATCATACTCGCTCCATTCAGACACTGCATATGGCTGTAAAGAACAAGCGAACATCGCCCAGAACCGCACTCCCTGGAGAGGACACTGTGGACACACTGGGGTGGGTCCCTGGGCAAAGTTTCTCCACGCATAGTTCTGCATCTGTGTTCAGTACGGATGAGATCCTGCGGGTGGGCATGTCTGCAGCTGTGCTGTTCACTGAATAATACACCTTCCACACTCCCAGCCACAGAGATCCATCATCTTCTTCATCATCATCCTTATCCACATCATCTTTCTTTTTTTTTTTTAGACTGAGGACTGAACCCGGGGCCTTGACACTGAGCTACATCCTCAGCACATTTTTAATTTTTTTAAATTTTGAGACTGGATCTCCTTATGTTGCAAAATTGCCCAGGCTGGGCTGGAACTTGTGATCTTTCTGCCTCAGCTTCCCTGTGTGCTGGGATTACGGGATGATCATCGTCTTTTCACAGCGGCACAGCCTCAAGGGCATCGCATCCTGTGAGATCCTGTCCTGTCGGTCGCGCCAGCCTTGTCACCCGCGCCAGCCTTGTCACCTGTGCCAGCCTTGTCACCCGGCACCTTCCCCCACCTGGCTTTCCGTGGCCCGCTGCTCTGGGACACTTCTGCTCACTGTGAGGACTGAGCACTGGCTGTTCTTTCTGCCTGGGATCCTTCTTTCACATAATTCATTTTATTCTTTTCTTTTAACTTTCAACTACTATGCTTCTTCCTCTGAGAAACCTTCCCAGAATGCAAGGTCAGCACTCAACTTCCTGTCACCCACTCGCCTGTGCCACAGGACTCGCCATCCTGGTATTTTTCACTATTTGTGTAATTAGGGTGTGATCTTCAGGAGGCTAGAGACGGGGTTGCCCAGTTCAAAAGCCTGGGGCATCCTGCCCGGCCTAGAGTGCCATGGGAGTGAACTTGCTGATCAAGGGAAGGGAGGAGGGCAGGCAGGCGTGGATGGATACCTGTGTGGCATGGCCACTCCTTCTTCCCACACGGAGAGATCTGCCAGCTTGTCACCAGCCAGGCACCTCTCCGTGGACATGGGAACCTTCAGGGGAAGGACGGGAGTATGTTCCTGGCATCTGACCCCCGTGGCCTCTCAGGCTGGGCAAATGGGCAAGACCAGGAAGGAAACCCCCATAATTACCAGCCCAACGGCACTTCCTGTCCATGCAGGGCCCCTGGGGCGGCCGCAGGGAAGGCCATGCTCACAGCCACTCGTGGGCAGCAGCAGGAGCCAGGGCGCCTGTCTCTGGCTCCACCAGGCCTGGGTTTCAACCCCAACTTTCACCTTGGGCGTCAGTGTGGTTTTGTGAGGTTCTGTTTCTTATGCTGTCAATTGCAGGTACCAGTTACCTGTGTTGTCCCTGGGAGGTGGTGTGTTCTCCCCTGTGATGGCTAAGAGCAAGGACTTCAGTGTGCTGGTGCGAGTTCAAATCCTGCCCCTAGCACTTCTTAGCTGAGTGACCTTGGGCAAGCTGCTTAATTTTGCTTCTAAATTTGTCATCTGTAATATGGAGACAAGCGCATTCTTTTTTCATATACTGCTGCGAAAATTAGGTGGGAGATCAAAGGTGAAGTGTTCGGTGAGGTACCAGACATAGCAGCTCTAGACGAAGGGACACTGGCACAACAAAAGGGTATTGCCCATCAATAGCCAGAGAGAGAGAGAGAGAGACAGACAGACAGACAGAGGGAGAGAGATGGGGGAGGGGGGCGCTCAGTGTCCTCAGGCCGACAGCTAACACATACCCTCCCTTGCATATTTCTCCCCCTTTCTCTTAACATGGATTCACTCAGTTTACTCACAAAATCCGGGAGCTGTTTATGCGTTTCTGTTACCAAGGACACTGCATATAGCATCACATAACGTCCTCCTGGGAGGGAGCAGAGGAAAACTGCCAGGGCCCCAGAGCCCGCTCTCCTGTACCCTGTACTCCCCTCCCGTCCCACCCAGGCCTGGCTCAAAAGCCAGCTGGGCCCACCGTCATCGCCCCACATCCTGACATCCCAATGTAGCCCAAATAAATGGTGTCACTTATTTCGGTGACCCAGGTCCTGGGCCCAGGGTCCTCATGGGCAGTGTCTGCCCCTCTAGTAAGTCCCTGGCCTTCCCCAGCAGGGGGCTAAGGGTAGCAGGTAGGACCGCAAGCTTCTGAATCAACTTCCCCTTGGTCTCAACTGCTGCTCTGCACCCAGCCAGTTGTGTGACCTCAACAAGTTGATTTAACCTCTTCGGGTCTGTTTCCACAACAAGAAAATAAGGGTAACAGCAACTGGCCCCAGAGAGTAACGTATCTCTGAAATCAGTCAAATGGCAGGGCACACAGACAGCCCTCCTCTGCATGTAACAGAGTCATCCCCATGGCTGCTGGGAGCCCTGGATGGGCCCAGCCCTGAAGCTGCCCCACCTGCTCCCTGTTCTCTCCTCCTCCTCGTACCATCCTAAGCCCGGACGTCAGGGCTATCGCGAGCCATCAGCTGTGTCTGCAGAACCGCAGCCATGATGGACTGACTGGCGCACTGCCCAGCATGGCATGGGTGGCCACTGTGCGCAGCTTGGGCCCAGCCGGCTGGGCGACCTGGCCAGGGCTGGCCCTCAAGGGGCCGCCGGCTGCTCCGCTGAAGGCTGACTCAAAGCAGCTGCGAGTGCTCCACGCGGACCTCCCCTCCCGCATCCCCCTCCTCCCCGCGCCTCACCTTGAGCCCACCGCTCTCTGCTTCGGAGCCGGGGTCCACGCCAGTGATGTAAATGCCAAGACCATATTCGGCTCCCCCTCGGATGGTGAGGCCCAGGGACCGGCCATCCCCCAGCACCAGGTTTACCTGCAGAGGGTTAGAGGAGGAGGCCTTAGCCTGGGGAGCCACAGCCCTGGAGAGGACAGTGATTCGGGCTCAGGGCTCCACCCTGCTCCTGCCTCCTGTGGGTCCTGCTCTGCCGTCCACCCTGATGGCCCACTCTGCAGACACAGGTGGCACCAGCCTGGATCCTGGGGGTGCAGGGGAGAAGAAGGCAGAAAGTCCAGTCCACATGGGTGAGGCCTATGCGTGCTGAAGCAGGGGTGGGGGTGGAGCTGGCTGCTGGGGTCCGGCCAGGGTCAAGGCAGGCGAGACCCACCTGTGGGGCCAAGAACTCGGGGGTTCGGATGGCGTCAGGAGGCCTCCTGGGAGGGACACAGACAGGGGGTGTCTTTCTGCAGCCCTCCTGAAGGTGTGTGCTGTAGGATGGGGCTGGCAGGAGGCCGTGGCCAGGCTGGGGACAGAGCCGGCCCTGAGCCCCATCTTTGGAGATCAGAAGGCTTGGTGCTGCACCCCCAGGGCATGGAGTAATGGCTGTGCGGGCACACCGGACCACGCCTGGGGCCACACGCCACCCTCCCCTCCCTTCCGGTCGGTCCAGCTCAGGGGCACTGCATCCAGCAGGCGGGGGCTGCAGCCGGGCTCTGGCCACGCCCAGGGCAGCACACCTGGGGCGGCCCCTCCTAGGCACTTAGAATAGCAAACACCTCGCCACCAGCCCACTGCCCCGCACAAATCCTTCGCGTCAGGAGGAAATGGAGTCTCGTCCCAGAACCCTAACAGCAGGTCCATCAGCCACAGGGTCATCTGCCTCAGTCACCTGCCAGGAATCCAAGTAGCACGTGCCTGGGGGGCAGACCCCGCTAAGAAAGAACACAAGACTGAGAGGTGGCCCAGGCCAGCAAAGACGCGCTGCTGTGTTAATAGTACTAGAAAAAGGGTCACGCAGCCCTGTAGAAGCATGTCACAGGCCGGAAACAAGTAAAGGTGAACTGGAAGCTGCGGCGCGACAGCTCTGGGGTAAAAACGGGTGGCAGAGATCCAAGTATGATGCGTGGAACCACCCCGGCCCCTCAGTGTCCCTGAAGCACCCCGGTGTCCCTGGCTATCTGGCGGTGCCGGGCCGAGTGCTGCACCAACACGCGCCGGAACCCAGAAGAGGTGATGCACCCGGAGCTCAACCCGGCCCCCCGGCTCAGCAGAGAGGCGCCTCATGCCCTGCACCCCAGGACCCCAGGAGCACACCTGCCTCTACACACACAATGCAGCTGCCTCCCCGTCCTCCCTTCTCCGCTCGGTCCCGCAGGCGGTGCCGACCCTCCTCCATGCCAGCTGTCCCTCAGATAGGCTCAGCTCGGGAGCAGCGTCACCCTGACTCGGCCTTGGAGTTCACCTCGCTGGAACTGGGAGCACAGCGCTGGCTCCAGGGGCTCCTTCTGGTTCTCCTGAACTTCTCCCAGCCCCACTCAGAGTGGATGCGATGCCCTTTCTTCTCCCTGACCCTGCTAACGGTCTGCACGCTGGGATCCATTGTGTTCTTCTTGAACATCAACCAAGAGAACGCCCTGCTTCAGCGGCCTGCAGGAAAGGGCCCCTGCATCCTGATGCCGGCTGTGTCTCCACCCTGTGGGTTGGCTCCCGCCTCCAGTGCGGCCCTCAGTGATAAGACTCTCCACCAGCCCTGCCTTGCTCCCTGCTGTGTTCCAGGCCCAGGCCCGCTGACTGCACTTTAACTTAGTCATTCGTGCAATACATATTCACCGAGCACCTACTGTTCTAGGTACTAAAACTGAGATCCTTGCCCCCTGGAGCTCACACGAGGGCAGGCAGAGTGGACCTATTCTTCTGTCCACAAAGGAGGACACTCCACAAAGGAGTGACACTTTGTGTTCACTCCCCAAAGGAGGCTCAGACAGGCGATGCACGTTGTCCAAGGTCACATAGCCGGCAGGTGGCAGAACTGAGATTTGAACCATCTCTGTAGAGCTGGTACTGTTCTACTTACCACCCAACAAACCTCAGCTGGGAAGTTAGTGAAGACGCTTCTCTGGCATTGCCTGGGCTACTTCCGGCTTCCTTTGGTGTCTGGGTTCTCCTTGGAGCACGACTCTCTCTGCATTCTTATATAAGTTACCACAAGACACCAGCGTATACGTCTTTACTCTCCATCCTCCCACCCACTTAGTTCTAGCAACAGTGTCCTTGGAGACACTAAGCTCTGTCCTGTCTCAGGGTCTTAGCACGTTCTGTCCTTGCTGCCTGGAATATCCAGCCCCCAAGATGGGGTACAGTGTCTCCTTTGTATCCTCAGCCCACAAGCCATCTTCTCTGGGAAGCCTGACCACGCCGCAGAAGCAGTACCTCCATCCCTGTTACTCTCTAACCCTCCTGATTTGATTTCCTTCCATCAGTTTTCACCATGGCTATGGTTTGAGTGCGCCCTCCACAATGCACATGTTTTTTTTTTTTGCTTTTTGAGACAGGGTCTCGCTTTGTAGTTCAGGCTGGCCCTGAGCTCACTATGATGCCCAGGCAAGCCGCCGCGAACTCAGCAATCCTCCTGTCTCTGCCTCCCGAGAGCTGGGATGACAGGCGTGAGCCACCACGTCCGGCATTGTGGTATGCGGTGTTGATTGTTGGTGGGCGTGTCTCCATGCCCAGCATTATATGTGGTTACCGGGGATCGAACTCAGGTCCTTGCGCTTGTGAGGCCGGCGCTGGAACCACTGAACTAACCCTCCGGCCCCACAATGCACATGTTTGCAAAGTCCTATATTAATGGCATTTGGGCAGGAGCCCTTCAGAGGTAATTAGGTTTAGATGTGGTCACAAGTGGTTCCCATGGTGGCACTGGCTGCTTTATGAGAAGTGGAAGACAGATCCAAGCTGGCATCCTTCCTCTATCTCTCCACATGGTACCCTCTGAAGCACTGTGGAAGCACAGGAAAACAACTCACTAGATATTAGTACCATGCTCTTGGACTTCCCAGCCTTCAGATCTAAGCACCATATAAACTTCTGTTCTTTATAAATTATCCAGTCACTGATATTTTGTTGCTGCAACAGAATGCAAACTAAGACACAGGCTTACTTATCTTGCTCTTTCGGGATTATTGTCTCTCTCCCCTAACTTTCACCTCCTTGAAAGTTTCCCCAGACCAGGGCTCCTCCCCATCCTGTCTCCTGCTTTGTCCCCTCCTCCCATGACATTATCAGACACACTGCAGGTGCTGGGTAAATACTGGGTGACTCTCTAAATGAGTCCCAGTTGCCACCGCACTGAGCTCAAATTCCTCATCCTTAAGATGATGGTGTGACACACAGGACTTGGGAAGGTCCCCAGAGCCTGGAGCTCACACCCCTGGAACTCTCAGTTAAGGATTCAGTTACTACTCTAAGCTCCCACCCTGCACAGGAAAGGGGCCTTGGGAAAGATGCCGTCAGTTCTCTGCCCACCATTGCAGGGCTGCCCTTGAACAGCAGCATTCTCTCCAGAGGGCCAGGCTGGAGCGAGCCCACCAGGGGGGAGGGTGCCAGGACCCCAGCCTGGCAACTTTGCTAGTGATGCCCAGGCTGCAGCCACCTGAATACCAACGAGCTACCTCAACCGCCACCACCTCCCGGAGGTGATCTCCACGTGTCTTGCATATTGACGTTTGAGTAAAGAACACAAACCGCATTAAATAAATGTTATGGTCTTATCGACAGGAAAAAGAGAGCCGAGAAAGAGTCTCCAGGGGAAGACGCTTGGCCAGGAAGCCCAGGCTGTGTGCCTGGATCCTGGCTGCTGTCAGGGTCGAGGTCTTGAAACAGCACAGAGCAGCTGGCAGGAAGCACATTCGTGGTCTTAGGGACTCCCCAGCCTGAGCAGTGTGAAAAGGCCCAGGGGGCAGTTGAGTACTGAGGGGGCCCGCGTCAGGGCTTTTATTTTTGTAAGACACAGTCTGCTGTTAGGGGAAGAAGAGCTCTGTAGGGGACACTGTGCTCCGCCTCCTTCCCCAGGGTACAGCACCCCATGGTGTATTGAGCAGCACCCCTCCCCCCAGCTGGGCAAGTGCCCTGGGCTTCTCTCTGGGACCGCCCACACCCTTCCAACACACTCCTACTTGGTAGGAACTGGCCAAGGTCTCTTTCTGTCCTTACAGCCCCAGCCCCACAGACCCAGACGTTCAGGGAGCACGGAGTCCTAGCACCTGCCAGGCCCTGAACCTGGGGCTGGACCCATGAGTGGTGCTGTCAGTTCCAGTTTAAAGCCATATCCTAAGCTCTGTGTCATCTCCTTTCCTGGGCCTGGGGTGACCCAGTTGCCACCACCAGATGGGGACCACCCCTGAGGGCTGGAAGACGGGGCGGGGGGGAATTCTGGGTCCCATAATAAGCCTGTGCAGCACCGTCCCAGCAGACTAGGCGGCCCCATCCTGCTAGAGGAGGGCAAGTCACTGAATCACAGTCTCGTTGAAACACGGGGCTCTTTAGTGTGGTGGCTTGGCCTGGGCCTAAGACAACAAGATCCTCGGGGAGAGACGTGGGTGGGACATGGCGCTCTGGCTGGCCAGGCCCCTCTTCCATCCTCCATGGAGCTTCCTAAGGCCCCTAAGGTGCCTCCCCCATTTGCCAGCCCTGGGCGTCTGCACCCTGAGGCTCACCTTTTTCTCATCCCCACCCTGGAGGAGGTGGAGGCCACTCCTGCGGTCACCCTCGTGCTGCCTCAGGCCGCTGCCATGGGACTGGGACAGGCCGGAAGGTGGAGAGATGCTTCGGCCCTGTGGGTCCACCCAGGTGTAGATGTGGTTGGTGACGTAGCCCCCAGGGATACGCCCCGCCGAGTACACAGACAGCACCAGCTTCTTGGAGCCCTTCAGAGCCTGCAAGAGAGGGTGACACAGCGTTAGAGGGAAGGGGGACCATCACCCTGCTTTACCGAAACCTCACTTTCCCCGGGACTCTGCTCCCCAGCAGAAGGCACCCAGCCCCCAAGTCTCCTTTCCTTCCCTCATGGTACAAAAAGGGGAACGTCCGTCCCGTGCTTATCTTTAAAGTGGTCAGGACATAAGACATACGATGTTTAAGGATACACGTTCAGATAAGAGTTCACCTAGCAGGCCTGCGGCTGCTGTCCATAGGTGTCCTTGCAAGGCTGGCCTCTGGCTGGGGTCTGAGAGCGGGGACTCAGTGTGTCCCCACCTACAGCCATGGCTCTCTCTCTCTCTCTCTCTCTCTCTCTCTGTGTGGACGGCGTGGTTCACACTGAAGACCTGAGTCACTCCTGGGGGCCTGGGAGGTGGGTACAGGATTACATACCCACTGTCCAGTAAAATCTTGAGCACTGCTAATGAGCTTCTCAGTAGACGATATTTCAGTGATGTCACAATTTCATGCTGGAGGAAATAAATGTGTCCTGTGTGACTCACCCAGAGAGGACCCTTGGAAGCTCAGACTTCCACCGGACTTGGCCAGTGTCTATTCCCAGGGCTCATTTTGTTGTGTTTCCTTTCAGGGTGATAAATATTACCCATAGCTACTGCTTTTGAGTTCAGACACCATCTCTGTCATACATTTTCCTGTCTGGGGATGAAAGAGCCGCAGAGAACGCTAAGCCCAAACCCTCTGTCCTAGGCTAAAACCTGAGACCACCATGCTGCTTTCCCAGAAAACATCTGTTATTCAAAGCTGTTATGTGGCTGTTATCCAAAGAGACAGTCATTTACCATTAGATTAACAGTAAATATGACCCCTTTTGAGGACTGAATGTATGTGTGTGTGTGTGTGTGTCCAAATTCAAACACGGAAGCCCTATTCTCCCAACATGAAGGTACCGTAGTGATGGTGCTTCGGGGAGGTGAAGAGAGGTGGGCGAGGCCACCAGCATGGGGCCTCTGTGGTGAGACTAGTGGCTTTGGAGAGAGGGGAGTGCAGGGAGAGGAGACAGGAGACTGAGAGAGAAAGGAGACAGCAGCGAGAAAGAGGGGACCGAAGACAGAGAAAAGAGAGGAGAGACCAGCACAGAGCTCCCTGTGCTCCTCTGTGGGGTGCCACAAGAAGAAAGTGGCTGTTTGCAAGCCTGGAAGTGGACCCAGCCACGCATTTGATTTTAGATCTCTGGCCTCCAGAAGTGTGAGAAAAACGCACATCTGCTGTCTAAGCCACCCCCATCTGTTTTGTTACGGCAGCCTAGCTGACTAATACACCTTACAGCTGGGGACTGTCTGAGTCAATAGGGGTCACATCATGGAATTTCATGCTGTGGTAAAAATCAGACTTATAATCTGGGCACTCTGGTGTGGGGCTGGTCACACAGCTACTTAGAAGTCGTAGACAGGAGGATCACTGAGCCCCAGAAGCGAAGACCAGCCTGGACAACACAGTGGGATCCCGACTCAAATATTCTCCTGCTCCTCCTACAACTGCTATTGATGATGATGATAATTAAAAATCCATTGGTGAAGAGTTTGTAATGACAGGGCATGTAGTATGTCTTAATGTTAAGCAGGGTCAAAAGCAACGGACATGTCTTACAGTATGATCTCAGTTATGTTAAGAGGAAAATCATACAGGAAAAACAAAACAAATATCATGCCAGTGTTTACAGTGTTTCTCTCTGATGTGGGATTGTGGGAGTTTGATATTTTGCACTTCCTGTTTCTCGGTATTTTCCAAATGTTCCACTATGAGGATACAAGGCTCTCAATATCAGAAAATAATAATATGCCTAAAAAGAAGGAACGGGATATTTTCCTTCCAGCTCCCTCCAGCTCACCCAATCTGCTGTGCTGGCTCCCCAGCTCCCCAGCACTCGGGGGACAGCTGGGAACAAGGGTGTCCTTTCAGAGCCTGCTAAGCTCGGGCTGAGAAGAGCTCTTAGAAAAGCAAACATCTCCTGGAGGAGGATAGAGACCCAGCAGGTGCTGAGCCTCCTCCCCTAGCCGACAGCCAGTCCCTGGTACAGGGATCATGAGAGGTAGCGGCTCTCCAAGCCTCCATTTTTTAAAAGAGATGCTTGAAAAGATGGCAAAAAAAATTTACAGAGATCTTTGGCATCCCCCGGGCCTCCACAATGGAGCAGCTGGGAAAATCAAACTTCTGTTAAGTTGGACATGTGGGATGGAGGAGCGGAAGACAAGGTTTGCTTCTGCCACAACAAAGTAGAGGCCTGAAGCCAGTGCTTCATCCACAGCCTGGGCCCCTCCTCCCGGCCCACTCTTCCCTCCCCCAGGAGGGGCAGCTCCCCGCTCTGAGGCCACTCCCGGTGGCCTGGCTCCTTTGCTCCCTCCTGGGTACATCATGAGACTAAACCCCGCCTATAAGGACTGACTATGAGCCAGGTCTGGGGGGAACCAAGTAGGAAGCCTGGTGAGGGACAAAACATCACCATCACAGTAGATCCGCATAACACAAGGCATTGCCAGGTACACAGTAGGTCCTGTGCCTGATGAAGGAACAGGTATCACACAGTAAGTGGGTCCTGGTGACAAAGACAAGTCCTGACCAGCACACAGTAGGTCTCCATAGTACTTGTGCCCAGTGAGAGACAAAGCTTTGATCATCACACAGTAGGTCCTGGGAAACGTCTAGCCTCATTAGTAAATAATATCAACCAAAGAAATCACAGCTCTGAGGGCATTTCCTGCAGCATGTCTGCTCTGGAAAGCTGTGCAGGAGCTGGGGACAGGGACAGACGCATGCAGAGAGTACATGTCTGGCAGGAGGGCAGAGGAGACTTAAGCCCACCTCTGCCATGTTAGCTGGGAGCCTTTGGTTGGCTGCTCACCCCTCAGAGTGGCACATGGGAGACGGGGAGAAGGACGACACCTGCCTGGCAAATGTCATGGAAGAAATAAGGCGAAGCATTGGGACCCACAGCCTCTGCACACAGTAGGTGCTCAGCAGAGGGCAGGGCCCCCTCCCCCTCTCCTGGGCACGTCTCTGTGGGAGGAGAAAGCACGCTGTAAAGACTATTGCCCAAAGAGTTAAGAAAGGAAGAGGCGGAAGAATAAAACAAGATGCTCAGCGCGTCATTTGTATTCTTTCTCACCAGCAATAGTAGAATCTTCTTGGTCAGTTCTATAAATAGGCCGGCAGCAACCTTGAGCACTGAGAGGAGGTTAATGCCTTTGATGAGAACACCACAGTGAGCTAGCACCGCAGAGGAGGCCCCAGAGGTCACTGGGCTCCAGGCGGGGCCTGGCCCCTATATTTTACAGAAGGGGACCCTGAAAACCCTAGAGGAGGAGGCAGAGGGGCGCAGGTACAAGAGATGCAGCCCAGGATGAGCGCTCAGCTCCAGGAAAGCCCCTGCCCTTGCGTGCCTCAGTTTCCCCCTCACATGACAGTGGGGTCAGAAAACCCAGTGGTCACTCCAGCTCAGACCATTGTGAACCATTCTGAACCTCTGATCTGAACTCTTCTGGGGGCATCAGTGTGCAGCTTTCAGTGGGTCACAGAGGGCAGGAATTTCATCATCCTCTGCTGCTTGCTTTATTTTTCTGGCAAAACAAGAAGAAAACAAGAACCCTGAGGCAGCACTTCTGATATCTAAGCAGTTCTTGGACTCTGGTCTTGGCCCATTAGGATCCCGCAGGGCAGCTCCCTCGGCTGCTCTTTAATTCAAGCCTGTGTGAATCACAGGGACAGAGAGGGGCAGGCGCCTCCCTTCCTGCCACCTTGTCCCCCGCACTGTACCAAACAGCGTCTATGTATTGCAAAGGACATCAGTAAACAGAGAGCTTGTTTCTGAAGAAGGGGGACAGGTGCTTCTCTGACACCAGCCACTCCACCAGCCCTGCACAGCTGCTCACACCGCTACCTCGATCCCTGGGCTTGGGCCATCTGGGGACAGTGAGGCCTTGTTCACGGTTCAGTGCACGGCCACTCATGGTATCCTTCCCCCGAGCAGCTTACACAGCAACCTAGAGTCAGGTAAGGGAGAGCGGGCTCCGGCTGCTGAGGCAGACACCTGCCATGGCCTCACTCTGCCACAGGCTCGCTCGGGGGCTGCCGTTTCTTCCTCCCCGTAGCACGCCTTGGTTTTGCTACTTGGCTAAGAGCAGTTGAACTGAATGATTGGTCAAGTCCTGGCCCAAGTAACACTTGTCTTTCTTTCTGATGGTGGTGATGGTCATGAGAGCAGAGATCGCGGCATTGGGGACACTGTTCCTGCAGTCTGCCACCTGCGGATGGTATGTCACATGTGACATCCATTAAAGCTGCCCACATGCTCTGCCTGGGCCCCTCCTGCAGGGGCACCTCTAGAGGATTGTTTCGCCCCCCCTAAATCAAGTGCTGGCAGCTATGCCACTTCACACAAGTCACCCTCCTTCTCTGTCCATCTGTTTTCCCTCCTTCAAGATGTAGATCAAGATTCTGTTTTCTCTGCAGAGAGAGGAACAGTCAAAAACGTGAGACCCACGCAAGCAAGGGCAGTTTTCCGGGAGCTGTGTTCCCATGTCTGTCATCAGGTGTTTACGGTAAACTTGGCCCAGGGCCTTGCCTGTGTTCTTCCAGCTCCGCTCACAGTCAAGTCTCCATCTGACCCAGCAGATGGCTCAGCCAAGACGCGATCCATCACCAGAAGCCTATTCAGGCAGCACGTTATGATTATGGAGATGTAAATTATATGTGTACATCTTCAAACTTAATAACTTGGGGCTTAATGCTCTCAGGGGGCAAATAGCCTCACTCGGCTCACTGGAGTCAAACCTAAAACCCCCAAATCATAGACCAATGTGACATGATCCTTGGCCCCCAGGGACTGAGGAACAGATCACACAGGCCACCACACAGGGAGGTGAATGACTGTGTTAATATAGCAGATGTGTGTGTGTGTGTGTGTGTGTGTGCACGCGTGCGCACATGTGCACCCATGTTTCAAAGACACACATCGAACACCAGCACAGTGTGAGCCACAAAGGCACAAGACTAGCAGGTTCCTCAGAATGTACAAAAGAAGCATCCAGAGAAGTGCCAGGTAAGGACACCTAAGAGCAAATCATCTGCCCATCTCAGGGCTCAGGCTTTGAGGCTTCCTTTTTAGGAACAGATGCCCAATCACAGGAAAGAGACCTGCCCTGAGACTGGGACAGGGAGCTGGCTGCTCTTCTGACCTGCCCCTTGCAGCGGGCCTGGCTCTGTGGGTGACTTGCTGTGTGGTATTGAGCCAGTTTCCTAACCTAACTCGGTGCCTGTTTATGCTTTTCAAAAGCAGTGGCTGCAATCCTAGCTACTTGAGAGGCTGAGGCAGGAGGATAACAAGTTTGAGGCCAGCTGAATAACCTAGCAGTATTCTATCTCAAAATTAAAAATAAAGGCCCGGAGATTTAGCTCAGTGGTTCCGCTGCCTGCCTAGCAAGCACAAGCTCCCTGGTTCGATCCCGGTAACCACATACAATGATATGATATTGGGCGTGGTGACTCACGCCCACCAGCAGTCAGTACCACACCCCACAATGCTGGGTGAGGTGGCTCACACCTGTAATCCCAGCACTCGGGAGGCAGAGGCAGGAGGACTGCTGAGTTCGAGGCTTGCCTGGGCTACATAGTGAGCTCAGGGCCAGCCTGAACTACAAAGCAAGACCCTGTCTCAAAAAAAAAAAAAAAAAAGAAATTAAAAATAAAAAGGGCTGTGGATACAGCTCAGTGATAGAGTGCTGCTAGATTCAATCCCCAGTACCATAACACAGTTCAACACACACACACACACACACACACACACACACACACACACACAAAGAGGCAACTGCTGTCAGGATTACTGAGATGATGTACACTGTCTAAGCAGTACTTGGCACACAGTAGGTCCCAATTCACTACTGCCAACCTCCTCCCTTTTCCTGAGCTTGGCAGCTCCTTCTCCAAACATAAACTGTAAAAATTATTTAAACCTTTAATCTGCATGGATGCAAATGCATGGCCACTCCAGCCGTTCCTGTTGTCTCCTGACTTTCCTGCTCACAGGAAACATCCTCGTGGCTGCCCAGCCTTCCCCATGCAGCCCCATACCCGACGGTGGCTGACCCTCCCAAGGGCATCTGGCACTCTTCTACCATGCAGGCCTTGAGTCACATGTGCTATCTTGCCTTCAGGATGCCTGGGCAAGTTCCTAGAGGCACACAGTCCATTCTGTTTTTTCTAAACCCTCTCTTGGCTCCTTGGCGTTCATTCATTTACCCGATCACCCACTGATTTATTCAACAAGATGTTTAATGAGCTGTCTATGGCCTGGTAGCCCCCAGGAACTCGTTCAAATTAGGGCACAGAGGCAACAGTGTATTTTACTTGGAATCACACGGATCCAGGATACCAACCCACACTCCTGCACATGGCAGCATAAAACACTCAGAGTCACAATGGATTTGGGCAGGGCAGCCAAAGGAGTGTGGAGTCCAGCTCAGGACCAGGCTAAGGATTCCCACCCTGGCTCTATAGCCTATATGGTCGTGCAAAGTGTTTAAACGATCTGGACCCATTTTCCAGGAGTCAGACGAAGTGATCCTGGCCCTGTCCCACATGGGGTCAGGGAGGGTTGTTGGTCCATATGTACATGTAAAGTATTCAGAAGCTGAGACATAGGTTAGAGCTCTGAAAGCATCCGGGATTGCTCTCATAAAGAACTCAGACACCGCAGAACCACCACAGTATCCACAGTTATGTTGTGGCATCTGCCCTTCCCAAGATGTTCCCTCACCTTGCAAGCACATGTATGTACATCTGGGAAACAGATCTTCTGACCTGTACACGAATCAACTCATCCTGGACACTTTGGCTCTTCTTTTCCTTTTCTTAGCTAAAATTTATTTGGAGAATTTTTCCAAAATGATGAAACTTCTCTTTCTCTCACTGTTCCTGACAGGAATTCACCACCATGGAGTTCTCTCCCTCTTATACATGAGCATTTAGGTTGTTTTGTAGTTTTTTGTTTTTTGCTTTTTGGAGACAGGGTCTCACTTTGTAGTTCAGGCTGGCCCTGAGCTCACTATGGTGTCCAGGCAAGCCGCCGCGAACTCAGCAATCCTCCTGTCTCTGCCTCCCGAGTGCTGGGATTACAGGCGTGAGCCACCACGTCCGGCATTGTGAGCCACCACGCCCAGCATTATATGTGGTTACCGGGGATTGAACTCAGGTCCTTGCGCTTGCGAGGCAGGCACTGGAACCACTGAGCTAACCCTCCGGCCCAGTTGTTTTGTAGTTTTTTGCCAACATGAACACCCGCAAGGAGCATCCTTTGAGGTCCTGTTTTTCGTTTGTTTTGTTTTGTACCAGGGATTGAATTTAGGACCTTGTGCTTTCCAGGCAGGTGTGGTGCCACTGAGCTAAATTCCTGACCCAAAGAATTAATCCATTAGTGAAAGTGATTTTTTTTTCCTGGTACCAAGAATCAAAGTCAGGACCATACATACACCTGTGAAACAGGCATGCGACCACTGAGCTAAATTCCCGGCCCTGAGGTCCTATTTTGAATGCAGTGTTTGTTCCTTGAGACTGAAGTGAAAATCCTGAGGCAGCAGGCAAAGCAACCTCATTCACTCACAGCCACCTCCATGTCTCATCTCCAGGCGCTATCACCTCCAGTTCCTATCAACACCTGCAGGGGGCAGAGCTGTGCATTCTGGGCCTACAAAAACCCTGACTTATTCTGACACTGCACTGGGTTGGGTGGGAGATTCACAATCGTCTCGCAGTACTTTGCACTTCCCTCCGCTGGCCACAGAAGTCTCCCAATTTAGGCAAATTTTAGTTCTGTATTCCAGCTTCATCCGAGGGATAAATCCTGGACTCTAAAGTATCTCAAAACAATCAAAAAAGGGAACGTGGCAGTGGTTTAAGGTGGGGACGGTGAGTTTTCCAGTAGAAGGTACACTTGGTAGAAAGTCCAAACAATATACCACCCTTCCTATCTGTGAGACCTCTCATGAGTTAGTTTGCCTCTCGAAGCATCAGCTTTCTTACCTGTTAGATGGGCTAATGACTGTCCTCGTGGAGCTGTGTGGAGCACTCGGAGACAGATGACACCATCTTGCCACGGGCCCGAGGCACAGGAAGTCATATAACACAAGGCCAACCCGATACCTTGCCCCAAGACAGACAAGCTGGGAGTCTCTCAAGGGGCGTGGGACTCACAGGCTCTCAACCAACAGGAGCCCTTTTTGGGGTCCCAAGTCATGAGCAAGGCTGGGGACAGACCCTGCCCAGCTAGCCTGATTTTGAAGGAGGACAGGAATCGCTGACATGGCCTCTCTGCCCAAGCAGCATATTTTAATGTCATGAGACAGTAAAGCCCTAATTAGCGCTGTCTCCAGAACACCTTCCATCTGCACCACTGCGCTCTGTGTTAATTACCTCTTCTGGGGACCACTCAAAACGGGTTTCTCAGCTCCCTCTGTCAGCCTCAAACCAGGCTCCTTGGAACAGCCAGAAGATCCTTCTCGATCCTTCTCAAATAGATGGTGACCTTGTCCCTTGCTTGCCCCAAACTCTCCCCGCTGCCTCTGACATAGCTGCAAGCTGCCTGCAGTGTCTCTCAGGCCTGCGAGTGCCCTGACGCCTGGCCAGCCTCGGCTCTGCGCGGCCACCTGAGCCTTCTGACAGTATCAGGTGCGCCGGCTCCTTTCCCCGGCAGCCTCTGCACGTGCTGCTCCCCGTCCTTGCAAGTATACATCTCACGTACTTCCTTACATAAGTGATTGTTTTCTCTCTCTTCCTGGCCATAGACTGGGAAGGCAGGAGTTCTTTGGACTCCATCACGGTGCATCCAAAAGCAGACACAGAAGTGAGTCTGTGGAAGTGACAGGCAGTGAAGACACGAGGAGGTTTCCCCCTGGAATTGACCACTATCAAGGAACATCGCCTCTCTTCAAGTACTGATGACTTTTCCAGTAGTCAAGAGCCCGTTCATTTCTCTTTTGGCTTTGTTGCTCAGAAGCTTAGAACTCAGTTTAAAGATGAAATACTCTCTGTCAGAGGTGCTGTAAACACACGCATAGCTGTGCACACACACACACACACACACACACACACACACACATCTCCTCACAGTTTCCAGTGTCATTTAGGATCCCTGTGCTTTTTCAGTGATGTGCTTTTCTGGATTAATTCACTTGATTATTTTGACATAATTAGGAATATTAACTCTAAACACTGAGCAAATCAGTAAACGATACAGGTGGAGTCTAACGAGGATGTTCAACTGTACCTATTGCATGGTGGGCCTCAATCACATGATCATTGAGGGATAAAGAAACTGCAGAGTCTAAAGCTCCTATAGAATTAAACACCTCCACACAGCTGTGGAAAGAAGTACATTCTACAGAGGCCTGGGTGGTAGGCTTGCTTTCCCTCCCACTGGGTCCCCCTTCTCCCCAGAAATGCTTCTCAGCTGCTGACTTCGGCCTAATACCATATATCCTTTGTAAGCATTCCTTAAATGGGAGTCTAAACATTGTTATTCCTCTGTTCATTTGCAATGATGACATAGCAGGGAGTCGTTTGGTAAGAATTCACTATTTCTGGGCTGGAGATTTAGCTCAGTGGTTCCGGCGCCTGCCTGGCAAGAGCAAGGTCCCTGGCTTGATCCCCTGTAACTTCATACAACAGTACTGGGTTTGCAATCAGTACCGCAAACCACAATGCTGAGCATGGTGGCTCATGCCTGTCATCCCAGCACTCGGGAGGCAGAGGCAGGAGGATTGCTGAGTTGGAGGCTTGCCTGGGTTACATAGTGAGCTCAGGGCCAGCCTGAACTACAAGGCGAGACCCCATTTCAAAAAAAAAAAAAATCCCTATTTCTGAGGCAACCATGGCTTCACAATAGCATCTCCCACATCTGCGTGCCCATCAGGGGCCAGGACACAAGGTACAGCTGTGCTGAGACCAGACCACCCGCTCTAGCTCTGAGTGGCCACCTCGCTTACTTGAGCTGCTGTACCCCTGGAGAAGTCAAGTGGACCACAGGGCACCTGTGGGAGTGCTCTGAGACTCCTCTCCTAAACATCGCTCAACGTGAGAATCCAAGAACAGCAGGACAACATACATGTGAGAGAAAATGGCCAAAAGGCAGGTGGTTCCACAGCAGCTAAAAGATCTGTGCAGGAGCACAGCTCAAGGGCCACGGGGACTGAGAACCACTTAGGAGGACAGGGACATGGGGTCCTTCTCTCCTTACAGATTTTCTTGAATGCTATTTAAATTTGTCTTTCATGGGAGCTTTGCAAAGCAGGATTTAAAATATCAACTGCTCATTCCCTGTCTCCTCTTTTCTTTAAGATTTTTGACCTCCACATGGTCGGTGTGGAAACCTCCACTTGACCTGGGAAAGCTGGGGAATGATGGGAATATGGCATTTGAAAGTCCACACTTTCCACTGACATTAGGCTTAGTCTGGTAAACGCTGTGTAAAAAGAAAAAACACCAACAATTAAAGAAAGGAGAAAATATTTTGACCTCGAGGATGATGCTATTAGGACCCTACAAGACTGTGACAAAGTGACTGCCTCTTTGCAAAACAGCACATAAAATGAGGACAGATCGGATTCCAGAAAGATAATGCTTCCTTTCTAATGCCATTCTTCAATTATCCAAATAAGCCTAGCTTTTAGTCCCTTCTAATTTAAATGAACTGCTTTATAAATGTTCTTTTAAGTTTTATCTTTATATTCCTTATTTTCTTTAAAGGAAAAGCTAAAACGATTCTAGGAGTCATAAATACAATGCCTCAAGAATATAAGTCCTCAAGATGAGCATCAGTGGGTTATTGATGGACTGTTTACTGTCTAGAATCAGCGTCCAAAGCACATAGGTCCATCAGAGTATCTGTTTCATCAATGTCATTTTCTCTGCCCATGAATAGGCACATTGATTGGGCTTACTTTCCTCCCAGACTCACTATATCTCTGTCCCTCATCTCTTTCTGACCGTCCTCCGTTGGGAAGGTGATGATAGGCTCCATTTCAACCTCAGCTGAAGAATCTGAGTTCAAGCTGCATCAACCATGTTTGAAAGACAGATTCAGCAGACATCAGAAAGATAAAGATAGCTAGTTGACTGAAATGTAAAACTCTTGTGATTATATGTCTAGGATATCAATAAGCAAGTGTATGAACACACACACACACACACATATATACACACACACACACAGAACCATCAACCATGCATAGAAGTTGAACCCTACTATTTCACTTATACAAATTAAAATGGATACTTTTTTGTCTATGAGATTGGAAAATGGAAATGAAATATAATATGCAGGGTTGGTATTGCTGGGAAGAAATGAAGAATCTCTCACACTGCTAATGTCAGTAGGAAGGACTATAAAAAACCAATTCTCTTCCCAAGAACAGTTTGGCAACAGTTATCCAAAGGCTTAAAATGATGCTTCTCCTCTGAGCCAACACCACCTCTAGAAAGGCAGCCCATGGAATTATTAGAGACGTGCTTTAAAATGAATGTGCAAAGATGTAAAAAGCGGCAATATGGATAACACTGGAAAAACAAACTATCCCATGAGAGGAAATGAGTGAAATAAATCATGTATCTCTTTCCTACAATATATTACAAAGTCGTTAAAAGTCATGTTCTACAAAAATTTATCAAAGTAGGAAAACAGTCATGATACACAGTTTGCCAGGCTGGTAACTCTTGAGATGGGCAGGTGTGGACAGAATTCCAGATACTAACATATAAGCAAGGTACTAGAAAGATAGGAATCCAATTTCCCATGGTGATTGCTTTGGGGTAGGTGAGATTACTGTGTTTTTATGTGTCTTTCAAAGTGTTTTCTATATTCAGTCTTTATTTTTTATGTGTTTTTCAAAGAGCTGTCCAAGTTTTTTTAAATTGAGCCCATATATCTTAGGTCATTAAAATAAATACAGAAAGAAATACACATGCATACACAAAAACACATTTTATTTTAAGGGCCTATGCAGACCCCTCTATATTTCCTATTGTGCAAACAAGATGACCCTTTAACATGTCCAATCTGTGACAAGGTTGATGACCATCAGCCCTTTACATGAAGCCCAGAAACACCCCTTTCCCACCCTCTCAGAGTTCTGATTCCTGTACTGATGGCCAGCTTTGTAGTCAGATCCAGAGACTCTACATGCAACAAGATAATTACACCAGGTACCAGTTTATGAAAACTTGGGTTGAGTTGGGGGTCACAGGAAATTTCCATTGATGAGGCACAAAATCACAAGCTGACATAACAGAAAAGAAAAAGAAGAAAGAAAGGAGTATGGCCCATGCCACTTCTGCCCTAGAAGTCTAGTTAATAAAATGCACAGAGGGCCGAAGGTTAGCTCAGTGGTTCCGGCGCCTGCCTCGCAAGCGCAAGATCCTGAGTTCGATCCCCGGTATCCACATACAATGCTGGGAGCGGAGACTCACGCCCACCAGCAATCAGCACCACATACCACAGTGCCGGGTGTGGTAGCTCACACCTGTAATCCCAGCACTCGGGAGGCAGAGACAGGAGAATTGCTGAGTTCCAGGCTTGCCTGGGCTACAGAGTGAGCTCAGAGCCAGCCTGAACTACAAAGTGAGACCCTGTCTCAAAAAAATAAAAAAATAAAAAAATTAGCAAATAAAATGCACAGAGCACACCACGGAAAGGGCAGGGGAGCCAGGGCCCAGGTCTTCTGGTTTTTTGTGTTATCCAACAGCTACAAAGTCACCTTCATCAGGAAAGAAGCTGGGAAGAAATGGTCATTTATGGAACGCCTACTCTTGCCGGCACCGTGCGTGGTTTCTCATCCTGCCTTCCCTGTCAGAAGCGGCTGAAATGAGCACACACTCGGAGCCAGGAAGACCTAGGTTCGAATTCTAGTTCTGCTTCCCTCCATCCGGGTCCCCAGACTGGCCAGCCCCTCTTCCAATTCCCAGTGTCCTGGCCCTCAGAGCTGGGGGGAGCAAGGTAGAGCTCCCAATGGCACAAGCAGGATGCTCAGGGGTGGTGACACTAACTGGTGTGCCAATGGGCACATCTTGGGTGTGTTATTTTGAACCTTCTCCAGAGCTAGAAGAAACACTACCTGTCCAGAAAACACATTCCAACACAGCACTCTGCACATAGCACATGATTATCAATCGTTTAGCTTAATAGATGCACCTAGTGCTTTAATATATTATTGGCATTGGCCGCCTGGTATCACTTTAGAGGAAAGAAACCTGCAAGAAAAATCATTTCACTGTTATCCACATTACAGTCTCATTGAGGAGGAACGTGAGAAGCAAAGACAAAGAAGCTTGTTCAAGGCCCTTGGGCCCAAAGAGACAGAGGTGGGCTCTGAACTCAGAAGAGGCTCCAGAGCCCAGGTCTAGCTCTGTGAGGCATCACCTCTCTCTAGTCCCTTGGGTCAACGAATCCTGGGTTTATAGCCAGGCTCTGCATCTAGCTATATGTAGTATTACCCCAAATTCTCATATGCTGAGGTAGGGCTTTTGGATTGGCCCACAGGGATGCTACCCGCATCCGTGAATTGGTCTGTTGATGAGTTTGGGGCTCAGTGTGATATTTGGATGTGGAGCCTGGATAGAAACGGGTCATTAAGGGTGAGGCCTTGAAGGGTGTATCCTTAGACTTCCTCCTCCCCGCTTTTTTTTTTCTTCTCTCTGCTTTCTGGGTGCCATGGGTTGAAAGATTTTCCTCCACCACATCATTTCTGCTTTAAAACCAGTCCACCACCAGAGGACTGAACCCTCTGAAAACGTAAATCAAAATAACTCTCTCCTTCAAGTTGTCCATTTTGTCCCAGTGATGGGAAGTGACCAATATGCCTGTGCTGGTGCAGTGTATGCCCTCGCTCAACGCACAAGTTAGATTCACATCGTGAGCTACAAAGAATATAGTTGGAGACACAGCATCTGTGTCATGAGATAAGCGGAGCAGGCTGCTACCCTGAGGGAGCTGAGGACAGAAGAGAAGGTCTCTTGTGGACAGAGCAATGGAGGTGGGCGGGGGCAGGGCTCTTGGGACACCCCTTAAGGCCTAGCCTAAGGAGGACCCTGGAGAGAAGAGAGGTGGAGACCAGAGGCTTGCTTCAGAGTAGGCAATGTTGTCTGTCAAGTGTGGATTCCTCTTGAGAACACCGGGGGAAGAAAGTCACCTGCAGTAAAGGCAATGAGGCCATGGGCACCTAGAGACCAAGGAGAAGGGCTTGAGCTGTACCCCGGGAGCTCCCAGCTCCAGTGCACAACTCTGGGCAGACTCTGCTGGGCCAAATACGAATTTGGAGCATTCACCCTTCCTCCAAGATGGAGAACGAAGCAGCAGGCAGATGAGTCAGTGGAGACAGAAAGACAGACTGGTGAGGAGGCTGCTGAGGGGCAGTATCGATGGCAGGGAGGGGGTAAGGCTGAGATGCACTGGGGAGAGATCGCACCTGCAAAGCCACAGGGAGGGTGGTGCTTCCCCCACAGGAAGATGGGACCAGAGGAGCAGGCAAGGTTACTAACCTGGGACATGGCCATGGTTTGAGGGCAGCAGGAGAAGAAGGGGGGGGGGTAGAGGGATGGAAAGAAGCCAGGACTCACAGAGCAAAGAAGATCATTGCTAATGCTGGAGGAGTGCTGGAAATACAGACAAAAACTTAAAATATTAAAAAAAAGGCACAGACCCTGCTCAGGGACAAGGGTCTGCTCAAGAAAATGAGTAGAGATAGACATTTGAGGGGGAGGAGACAGAAGGAATTTGAGGGAGATCTGTACTCATTGACCTCTGCAGTGGCCAAAATATTAGGACTGCAAGGCCTCTTGGAAGAGGAAGGGGGTTCAAGAGAGTTGGGGGAAATCGAGAAAGTCTGGGGTTCCCCAAAGATCAAGAGAAGGCTGCTGGAGAGGGGTGAAGGAAGGGAAAGGCCCTGATGGGTCCAGTGCGCTAGCAGTGGAGCTAACCTAGGGCGCACCCGCTGCAGCAGGCTGTCTATCACTGCACACTCCAACAGTCGGCCGTCAGGGTGCCAGAGGGTGCTGCCCTCGTCAGATGGGCAGACGCAAGGGCACAGAGGCAGCCCTGCACCCGACTTCTTTATGGAAGCTCCAAGCGGGGATGTGAATTTCTGAAGCTGCACCACGTTTCCTCTTATCAGAAACTCTTAATGAGGCCTAGCACACTATCTCAGTTGTGGTTCAAATAAATTACAAGGTTGGTTTGTTTGCCTGTTTTTAAATGCAGAAGCCCGTGTTATCAAATCACCAGTCTCACCTGCATTAATTGCTTTAATAGGCTCTGGAAATAGCTACCTCTTCTCCCTCTCCCCCTCCCCCTCCCCTCCCTCTTCCTCTCCTCTCCTTCCTCACCGGGCCCCTGGGGAGCCCATGGGGAGGAGCTGGGGAGCAAAACTGGACCTGCAGCTGAACCACACACTCCAGACCCCTGGGCCACACGTTTTTCTTATCTGCCCCCCCTGAGTTTTTCAGGGTCTCACAAAAATCAGGCAGGAGGTGGAGATGTACAATCCCTAGGCTTTATGAAGTCCTATAAGGCAAAAATGCAAATACCAAAGCCAGAGAGGGCCAGTTACATTGTTAGAGCAGCTCGATGTACGTGGGAATACTGACTACATTTAGTAAATGATGCTGCAAGTCAAACAGCTATGCTGATCCCACAGGCCCCCAACTCCTGATATTTTCTTGCAGCCTCACTTTTAAAGAAAGTAACTAAGCAGACACACAGTTTCCAAGGCAAGCAAAAGTTGCCAATCCCGATGCCTGCGGTGGGGGCCTGTGTGACCATATTTTTCAGACTGTTGTTGTGCAACGGTGACAAGTTGTTTGTGAGTGAGCCAGGGTTAGCAGTGGGGAAGTGTGAGTCACAGAGAGGCAAAAGGACCTGCCCAAGGTCACTGTCACTGTCCCAGGTCCACCACCAGACTCCGCCTTCAGCCTCAAAGCACGGCTCTCCCTTCTCCTTGGACTCTCCAGTGTATCGTGGGAATCTTGCTCCGTCATAGCTGAAGATGGCGACCATGTGGGCCGAGCCCTAGGGTCAAGGCTTCAGAAGGATAAACACCCCCGGAAGCTGGGGTCCTGAAAGAAGGCGGGACTTCCCACATTTCAGTGCAGCTCTGACCCACCTGGCAAGAGCTTGCTGACTCTCACACAAGGTAGCCCTTGTGAATCACCATGTGTAAGGCCCCAGCGTCTGAGCCTTTGGGAACATCCTTCCTTATGTGGCTTCACCCCGTGCCACCCTAGAGCCTGCAGCTTCAGAGCAAGGAGCAAAGACCCCTGGAGAAGGTGTCTGCGAGGATGGCGTGCCTGCTCTGTAGTCAGAGTTAAGAGAATGCTGAGATCAGGATACTCAGGTAGGGAGGAAAAACAAGCTCGAGACCCACTGCCAGCTGAGGCAAAGTCAGTGCCAATCTAGCAGAAGGAGCGCAGATTCTCAGAGGAGGCGGGAGGCCAAGGTGTAGGGACTGGAAAGGAAGAGAAATCCACGTGGTCATCTTCCATGGACAGTAAGCGTTTTTTAATCCTGTGTGTCATTCCTGGGGACTTGGTCCTCACCTGAAGTACTGGGGCTTCTTGAAACACGAAAACTTCTTTATTTAAGGAAAAAAAAAAAAGGCCATGAGATGTATCTCACCCCAAACTGGCTCAATGATTGCTTTGGAATGCATAAATGATGCTATTTTGGAATCACAGACATAATCAGGCTGCTGAAATAACCCACTTCTGGGAATATGGTTTTCAAATTAAGAGAAAGGTGATAAACAAGTTAGCCAAAGAGGTCTCCAGGAGAGGGGAAAGGCCGTTCTCACCCAGGTGCAGACCACATTTTTTTTTTTTTAAAGGCCTTACACCAAAGTAGCACTTGGTGTTTTTCTTACTTAGCAACTCATCTGATGCTCACAGCCTTCGGAGGAGGAGCCATGTGGGAGGTAGTTGTGCCATTTCTCAGCTCCAAAGACTGAGTAGTAAAGTGAACTCTCTGGGTGGTTCTCAAAAGACCTTCAGTGTCATATCTAAAACACGACATCTTCCTGCCTCCCACGGGAGGGAATGAGGGCGGCCTTGTCTTCCAGGAGGCAGGCTCCAGAGCCCTGAGCCCCAGAAAGGCCACTTGTTCCTAATCCAGTGAAGACCTTGGACCCTCCCATTTCACATCCTTGACTACTGTGCCCCTTACTTTCCTGCCTCCCCTGGGAAGAAGAGGCAGTCCAGAAGGAAGGGGACACACACACGCACAGCAGGCCCCAGCAGAGGGGGACTCTTCCTTCCCAGTAGTGTTTCGGTAAAGCAAAGTTAAACCACAAGTGCAACGTAAATACAGACTGGGTGATAAGAATGTGTCAGTGGGGGCCGGAGGGTTAGCTCAGTGGTTCCGGCGCCTGCCTCGCAAGTGCAAGGTCCTGAGTTCGATCCCTGGTAACCACATACAATGCTGGGCGTGGAGACTCACATCAACCAGCAATCAGCACCACATACCACAGTGCCGGGTGTGGCAGCTCACACCTGTCATCCCAGCACTCGGGAGGCAGAGACAGGATTGCTGAGTTTGAGGCTTGCCTGGGCTTCATAGTGAGCTCAGAGCTAGCCTGAACTACAAAGCGAGACCCTGTCTCAAAAAAAAAAAAGAATGTGTCAGTGGCGTTTCATGAATTGGAACAAATGTACGGCGCCGGTAGGAGGCGTTGACGGTGCGCGGGGCTAGACATGTTTGAGGGCCAGGGGGTTATACGGGAAATCTCCGTTCTCAATTTGGCTGCGAACCTACAACTACTCCCCAAAATAAAGTCTATTAAGACACATCACCCGCAACCAGCACCTCTGCCCACAAGCGCTCTGGCCCCGGGGTGCCGCCTCCTGCAGCCACTCGAGGAATGCACAGGCAAAGTTGAGGGCGAGAGTGCGCTTCCCCGCTGCACCCTGTGCACCTGCTGGCCTGTCAGCAAAAGGCAAATGTCACAGCACAGAAACGCAAGCACCCCCTACCCTGCGGCTCAATTAGATGCCTGCGTGAGCTTAGAATTAATATTGGATTCTTGCTTGGGGGTTTAAAAAAAAACAATAAAAATGAATCCATTTGGAAAGATTTATATTTCAGCCTCTAGCAACCTCCAGCCACTTAATGTCATTCCTTCTAATCAGATTCTCGGGTCTTGGCTGGGAAGTAGTCTGGGGTCCCTGAGCCGTGGGGACCGAAGGCTGCTTGTCTAGGCTGTAAAAGAAGCCTTGTGGCCAGCCAGCTGGAGCCTAATCCCCTGGGCGCGGTGCAAAGCCCTCTGCAGGGTGGAGGAAGATTAAGACCCGAGGAGATGTACATGTGCTGCAAGCATGAGCAGGCAGGAACACTCACAGGGGCCGTGTGCACTAGACAGGTGCGTGCAGGCTGCGGTTGGAGGCAGGCAGAAGAGGGAAACAGCGGCACACTCGCAATCCCATTGGTTGGAGGTTAAAGGATCCCACTTCGCTTTGTAGCTCCAGCCAAACGATGAGTCTGTGGCGAGTAATAAACAACACTGGGTTTGCCAACAGAGGGGAATGATGAAGAAACCAGAAGCAAGCTCTAGGGTGAGGCTATGTCTCTTTCATGTCCAGCTTCAACTCGGGAGGCAAGAATTCTTCTCTAAAAATATCAGTTCTTAAAAAAAAAACCATAAAGGTACCATCTTCCACCCTGCAAAATGCTTCCATGATTTGAGAAGTAAACAAGCAGTTGGAAGAGGATTTGGTCCCACATAGGTGCCATAATTTTCTTAGGCACTGAGTGTCAGCTTGAGCTAAATAAATATACGAGGCTAAATTGAACGAGTATATCAGTGCACAGCACAAACCCTGCACAGGCAGCAGCCAAAAACCCACTCAATCAAGGGTTTATCAACAGTGGTCTCTCTATGCGTTGTTGCTGATGTGACTCATGGGACTTGAAAGGGAACGCGGAGGAAGGCCCGTGTGTGCCCATGGTTCCCGTTAGAGGTCAGGAATGGGCCTGGGGTGAGTCGCCACATGAAGCTGGAAGTGGGAATAATCTGTAATGGCTTCAGCTAACCACGGACAGGGGTGAAATGACAAATGTGTCATTTAGAACCTGCTGAACCACATGTAATGGCTTATATCCATCCAGACAGATTCTTCCTGGGTTATTATGCAAAGGAAGGGAAGATATAACTCTAATTAAATGAAAGGGCCGGCCACAGTTTTTAACTTCTGGAACATTTCAAATCTTAATGTGCTCCCTAGATTTACCTGTGGGAATGCTGAGACTGTAATGAAGCGGTTTGATTTTCACTGTGATGAAACACACGGGGACACACACACACACATCCCAGGAGCACCTGGATAGCCTGAGGCACTAGCCACGTAACCAGGGGACTGAGAAAGCAGGCCGGTAAGTGACTTTCATTTTGTGCATTCCCAAGGTAGTGCGGCTCGTGCCTGGGTCCTGCCGTCATTTCTCACTGGCTCCCGAAGGGTACCAGGGCTGGAGTTCTTGGACTGAGACACGGCAGTCCAGCCCTCATCAGCCCAGCACGTAACCTATCAGTGTCCTGATTTAGCATGATGCAATGCAAGGTTGCCAAGAGTTTCATCTCCCGGTTCTTAGCCAAATCTCTTGGCCTTAAATGAAGGCAAATTTCAAAAGAACAATAAAACAGTAGATTAGATATTCTGTATGCCTTCTGCGTAGCACACGTCAGGCACCTCAGACTGGGCTGGAAAGGACCTTGGCCAGCCCCTGGCCCGTCCACCCTGGAGCACAGAGAGCACAGACAGCCACTGGCCCGAGGTCATGCAGCAAGTGTGCGGCAAATCCTAATGCAGTATCCCTGGCCTGTGGTCCCACCGGCCAATTTATCAAGCACATTTGGCTAAAAAAAAAATCTTTGCATGATCTACTATTTTATAATTATTACTAGTTTGGCTCAGTTCTTTCAAGATTTTTGCAAAAACAAACATCTCAGTATAATTGCAAGTAACACATGGATGCTTTTATCTGGACCTGTCACTGCTGATATGGCAAATGGGCTTGTGGGAGGCTCCTTGGAGGTCAGATAGAATCCTCAGTACACTGCTTTGGGTAACAGAGGGTGCTCCATGTATTAGGAGCAGTGGCAAAGAACTGTCTGCTTACTCCCCTCTCTAAAAAGCTGCAGCCCTCTCTGAATCATAAACTCTTAAGTGATCTGATCCTTAAAATCTATTTTAATCTGGAAGGGTGGTTCATTGGTAGAGTGTTTACGTAGCATGCACTACAGAAAGAAAAGAAAATTTTATTTTAATGCTCTTCATATTCCACACACATATACACACTTTGTCTCTTTTTTTCCCCTTCCCACCACAGAAGAGGTATAAAGATCTTAAACTTGAGAAGATATCTTCTACTAAATGCAACGTGGTATCCTGGGTGTAGAAAAAGGACATAAATAAAAAAAGCACTGATATTCAAGTAAAATCTGAACTTCCGTCTTTTGCTCCCTCTCTCCTTAAGCTCTCCAGGGACCTGTGGCACTGGGAATACAGAGGGTGTCTGTGTGGAGAGTGCCCAGGCTGGGGCAGGTGGAACCCAGTGGAGAGGTTGGGCAACCCTGCCAGTGAAGGGACCTATGCTTAATTTTGTGAAACTGTGTCAACAGCTCTCCAGGCATTCCTGTCACTGTCTTGGAAGCCGCCTGTCCATCTTGGAACGCTGTACTGGCCTCCTTCTGTTTTACCCTAAAGTCTGGCCCTCTCCTCTCCCTGGAGTTCACATAAAACAAAGCA
>PVIC010005482.1:33185-57622 GCA_004025085.1 Thryonomys swinderianus
CGTAAGGACCTGAGTTCGATCCCCGGTTACCACATATAATGCTGGGCGTGGTGGCTCACGCCTGTAATCCCAGCACTCGGGAGGCAGAGACGGGAGGATTGCTGAGTTCGCGGCGGCTTGCCTGGGCACCATAGTGAGCTCAGGGCCAGCCTGAACTACAAAGCAAGACCCTGTCTCCAAAAAAAGCAAAAAAAAAAAACAAAGCAACATTCACTTCTCCTGTTGCTTCTGAGGGCCCCAAAGGAGCCTATCTCAGGCAGATCATGTGCCTTGTGCTGGCCAGGAAGAAGGACAGCCAGAGGCCAGGGGCTCATTCTGCCTCAGCAGCCACGTCCAGAGAGAAAAAGCAGAAGCTGAGAGGGAGGATCAGCTCATACAGGTTCTTGAGATACGGCTGCCACCCTTTCAGGGCCATCCTGCTCCTACCCAGTGCTCCTTCTATGGCAGGTGCTCTTTCCCAGGCTTCGAAACCTACGCAAGGAGAACTGAGGTTTCACTCTGCGAGCAACAAAAATGAATGAAGGAAACAAGGTCCAGGGCTGTGGAGTCTCAGCTCACCGGCACCACGGGGGATTCAGAGAGGCACAAACAGGAGGTCCCGGGTGGGAGAGCGAGATAAAGGAAATGCTGGGAAACCGAAACCCGCAGCTAGGCAGTTTGACCCTTAAAGCACAGCTGGGACTGGGAAGAGAAGTGCGGGGATATTCAGTGTTTCTGATGCCCCGATTAACTGACAGCTTTCGTGATGATTAAGTGACCCCTGTCTCCTTAAACTGCTGCTAAAATGGAATCCACTTAAACAAATGACCATTTGGATTGAGTATCTTTAGAGTGTAAATGTATCATCTAGGACCTCTAGACCTTTTAGGGCCAAGGCTAATGGACTATTTCTTTATAAAGAACAATCTACAAGATCAGCCTTTTCCCAGAAACTGCAAAGAAGTTTGCAAAAGCATCGGAGTGTCCTCAAAGGGGTTAATGGGCTAGGAAGCAAACGAAAGAGGCCAAGGTCAAAGGCAGAGGATGGTGTCCCAGGTATCTAGCCGGAGAGTCAGCTCAACTCACCTGGCCTCGGGTCACTGAACAGCACACAGGAAGTCGCCTGGACCTCTGCTGCCCAGGAGTTTCCCAGCAGCCAGTGGGCCCTTGGCTGGAGTTCAGAACACCTGGTATGAACAGGCAGGAGTTTGGGGGGACAGTGTCTGTGGGGGTCACAGGACCACCCGAAGCTCTGGGAAACACCGCACTGCAGAAGCACAGCCTGTGCTGGGGCTTGCTGCCCCTCAAAACCCTTCACTTCTTGCAAACAGGGGTAGAGGTGGGAGTTCAGTGCTCGCAAAAGGCCTTTGAATCCATCCAGGGATGGAGCACTATCCATCTCACACTCCAACTGGTTTTCAACAGCCCTGGGCTAGGAGATTAGCGAGCCCTTGTGCTTCTTCAAACTGCACAATTCAGTCCCAGGAGCCATCTGTCCTGAGGTTATTTTCCTCAATTAACAGACACAAAAAGCACAAATATGCTCCTGGGGCCAAGGGATTTATTTTCACCAGTCAGGCAGGACGCTCATTTTCCCCAAGGTCAGGTGGGGACCACTTACCTGTCCAACTGCCTCAATTTCCAAGTGGAGGCTCAGAGGCTCTGAGAGGGCTGGTGCCTTTCCAGGTACAGACTGTACATAGACTGGCCGGATCACCAGACCCTCAGGCCACTGGGGAGCCTGCAGAACTTTGTTACAACTGGGGGGTGGGAGGTGGAAAGCCACACAACCAGTGTCAAGCAGAGAATCTTTCAATGCTCCTAGACTCTACAGTTCCTTTCACACTTTGTCATCAGACTTGAGTATGATACTATCTCCTGCACTAGCCTGGAGGCCCCCACAAAGACAAAGCATCACTATATCTCAGTGCCTGACACTTATGCTACAAACTAGATGTCCCTAAATTAAAGTTATGAGAAACAGAGCCCAGAAAGGTCAAGCGATTTTTCTAAGGACACACAGCACGGAGCTACTGAAGGACAGCGCCACTCTGCTCCCTGTTTACTCCTTCACGCTTTCTCTCTTGTCCAGACCACAGTCCTACCTTGACAGCCTCCGCGTGCGTCACCCGGGCCAGGGATTTATCGTTGACACGCAGAATCTGGTCCCCGACTCGCAGCCCTTCCTTCTCCGCCAGGGAACCTGGCTCCACCAGGGAAACGTAGATGCCCACACCATGCTCCGAGCCCCCGCGGATGCTGAAGCCCAAGCCCTCGTGGGCCTTAGCGCGCCGCAAGCTCACCAGACGCACCTCCCCCGGGCCCACGCCGTCGGGGCCGCCCCAGGAGGGCTGCCTGTAGGGGGCGTTGGCGGGCAGGTAGAGGCCCTCGGCCGTGTACTGGTCGAAGAGCAGCTGGTCTGAGCGCGGGATGACCAGACGCAGCATGGGCAGCAGGCGCCGCTTGACCGGGCTGTCCAGCAGGACGCGCAGGGTGCGCACCAGGTCGAAGACGTTGCGGCGCGCGTGGTACGCGTTCAGGCAGTGAGTGAACTGCTCCCGTTCCGCCTCGCTCAGCAGCGCGGTCAGCGCCTGGTGCAGCTGGCGCACGTTGGCAGACAGCAGCCGCAGCCCTGCGCCCCCGCCACCGCCCGTCGCGGCCCCTGAGCCCAGAGAGCCGGTGGAGGACGAGCTCACAGACAGGCCGTCCAGCTGCGCGTTCATCTCTCCGCCGAGGCCCGGTCAGACTCGGGGCGCGCCGCGGGGTGCTGCTGCCCTCGCGGGCACGGCGCGACAGCTGGATCCGGGGAGCGCGGCGGCCACTGCTGGAGCCCGGGCGGCGGGGGAAGAAGCGACGGCGCCCGGTCCCGGGAGGCGCGGGCAGGCACGGCGCCCGGAATCTAGCTGAGGAGCGCGCGGAGACGACGGCGGGAGACTGGGGGGAGCGAGGGCTGGGTCCCGGAGGGTCGCGGAAACCGCTTTCAGAGTCCGGGGTACGCAAAGACTGCGAGGGTCGCGAAACTGGAACTCGCGGAACGAAGAGACGGCGACCGCAGTCCTGAGGTGGCGGAGATCGCGACGGAATCCTGGGGTCAACGCCGGCGGCCGGAGCCCGTAGGTCGCGGAGACTGCGGCTGGAGGCCGGGGGCGCGGAGACAGCAGCTACATTCTGGAGGCGCAGAGAAGACGGGCGGCTGGAGTGCGGGGCGCAGCCAAGCGGACCGCCCCGTCACACCACGCCCGGGGCTCCCCCAGCCGGGCCGCCCGTTTCTCTAGGGCTGGGGGACCCCAAAGTCTGAAGTTAGAGCGGGGGTCGACCGAGCCCCAGAGCCCACGAGTCGCAGCCAGCGCCGCCACGCGATCGTCCGGCAGAGGTGCGGAGCATGTCCCTGGCAGTCCCGGGATGCAGCAGCTGGGGCACCCGCGCCCCTGCGCCACCTGGGCGCAGATGGAGCCGCGCCGCCGCGAGCTCGGACTTTGCGAACTGTTGAGCAACCTGGGGCCGAGCGTTCCAGCGAGTTCCGACGCCGTCGCCAGCGCCAGCCCAGCCTTGGCCCCGCCCCCGCCCCTCCCCTCCCCCTCCTGCCCCTCCCCCTGCGGGCTCTTCAGGAAATGACGTCCCGCCTGGCGCGCCTGGTCGTTGCCTGGAGACGGGGTGAAACAGTCCAGCCTTGGGGAAGAAAGGGGTGAAAGTGGGGGGTAGGGGCAGGAGTACCTCTGGAGACCCTGCGAACCCTGGTACATCTCTTGCCCCTGGTGTAGGGGGAAGAGGGCTCAAGAATTGCGCTGTTCGGCGGTCGGTTCCTGTAGTCCACAATGGCTTTGAAGCAATTAGCCAGCCAGCTAATTCGCAAATGTGGGAAAAATAGCCAACTTTTTGCTTTTTGCCTCTAAAACATCAGACACTTCATGCTTGATTTGTCCACCTTGAAATGCAGCTACCTCCACGCACACGCACCGACACACACACACACACGTTTAAGTGTTTGTGTGGACAGTTGTTGGGCACCTGCTGTGTGCCAGAAAATGAACAAGGCACCCACAGGTGCCTGCGGTTGCCAGCTCCTGCACTCCGAAATCAGGCTGGCCTGGGCCCAGGCACGGGCCATCTCCGCTGGGCAGGAGAGGCGTTTTCAGAAATACAAAGTGTACAGCACACGTATGCATACATCACACATACACACATGGGCGCATGTAAGACAGATGATGTCTGAGTAAGGTGGGTGGGTTGTGCCAGTGTGCCTGGTTGTGATGTCGTCCACACTGGGGGAAACAGGTGCGGGATCAATTGGGTGTCCACAACCATTTCTTCTAACGGCCTGCAGGTCTCTATCTCAAAAATTGTATATGTTTATACACGTATGAAGCGGGTTGTGAAAATAGTACCCTCTACCTTTCCATCCTAAAACACAACGAGAAGCTGCTCCAAGGCATGGCCAGTCATCAGGCACCCACTCCCCAAACATAATGTGAGAAAAGCCCTTCTGTTCTTAAACGTGGCCTTCAAGGGGTCTCCCAGCACCGCAGCCGCACACCGCGCGTGTGCAGTTCCAGCCTCTCCTAGGCTGTTCTACAGAAAGGTGCATTTTACCTGAAAATGCTCTGGAGTTGTTAAGCCAGAGCCAGCTAACTCCTGCCAGGGGCGGGGGGGGGGGTGGCTGGGGGTAGGGGAATGATACTTTGAGTAGGCTTGACCTCCACTTAGAAGGATGAAACATTCACTATTATTCACTTATTGATTCATTTTCTTATTTGATTCCTCTTCAGTCAATATTTTCCTATTCTGTGCTGGGTCACTGCTGGGTGCTGAGGACTCACAAGACAGGGGAAAGTAATAAGGGGAAAGAAGAAATATGATTTGGAAGGAAAAAGAAAGAACATGTATATAGGGAGTGGGAGTTGTGGGGTGGGCAGGGATATGGGTAAAAATGAGAATCAATTTGTATCATATACTGGTACAAATTCCCCAATGTTGAGTGTGATCGTGAGCTGTATATAAAATGTACCAATAAAGAATTCAGTTTTAAAAATCTCTAATTTCAAGGAGGTCACAGTCTAGCAAGGGAGAAAATTATATAAATATGTAAAATTTAAAGCCAGTATAAAAATTCCAGTGACTGAAGGAGCCCAAAGTAATGGGAAGAGAATATGATAAGGACTTTGTTGAGGAGGGGACCCCTGAAGGAAGAACCCCCTAAGAATGGACTTCTTTCCCCAGACAATGTAGATCCACGGAAAGATTTTACTTGGCACTGTTGATTTAACACATTCCCAAAACTGAGGCTAAGAGTTGCAGCTATATTTTCCCTAAATATCTTCAATTCTCTGCCTCACTTCCCTAATACAGATTTAGGTTAGATTAATCCCTAGTGAACATATTTGGCAGAGTGTCTAAGGAAAAAAAATTTTAAGCAGCCAGCTAGACCACACTACTTCTGTGTATCCTTACTCCACCTTCTTAGGTCCACTTAAAACCTTTAGTGTAACTAGACCAAGATATTTAAGAAAAAAAATAATCTTTTTCCATCCCCGGAATGTATTAATGGCATTCATCAAAATGCCACTGAACAGGGCTTACGTGTTTGCAGTTCAGGGTTTCCGCAAATGTATTTCATGCCTAGCTTTCACATAGCTACTGCTCTGATTATAATTACTAGAGTGGCTGATAAATCCATCCCAGAAGCTGAGAGCCCCGCTCCCAACATTTTATTTCCGTGCAAAGGATATGTTTGGGAAAGGTGTTTTGCTTAAGGCAGCAGAAGTCGTGTTGCCCACAGACTTGGTAGAAAAAGAAACACTTTTTTCTGCGAACAGCAGAGACCATCTGGGATGCTGTGCTATTGCTGAGTTTTATAGAGGCCGGCGTGAGAGGGCAGACAAGTGCGAAAGCGCAGAAAAGGAAGTGCCAGGACTCTACCTTCCATCTTGCGTAACCACCTCAGGATCTGTGTGCGCTGTGTCTCCTCAGATGAGGCGGCATGCAACCGTGCTCAGACCTCAAGAATCCTGTTTCATGTCTAAGGATGTGTTTATGGGTCAGGAATAAGCTCGGGAACCCAAGCTGCCTGGGCTCCCGTGGGCTGTGAGCCTGCGGGACCTGAGAGGGAGCCACAGGTATGCGGGAGGGCTGGTGCTGGGTGCTCACTGCCCTCTCCAGAGGGAGCTTGGTATTCTCCTGCGGCTGCCTCGTGTGGCCTTGGCTTTCTTACTAAAGCCGTCTTAAAGGTTCAGTATTGTTCCTCAACTCGGGCCAGTCACTGCCCTTCTCCATGGATGTTTCTGGAAACTTGAGCTCATCTTGGCTGGTAAAAAGGCCGAGAGGAAAGAAACTGTGCCTTGCGCTTAGCACAATTTACAAGTGTTAGAAGTGCTTTGTGCTGAGCTGACTTTTGGTTTGTTTTCGCCAGGAAACTGCATCCTGAGTTGCAAACTGGCTATCAGGAGGATATCAACTCAGCCTGGAGCTTCCCTTTAGCCAGTCCTGTGGCCCATGGCAAGAAGCCTCACTGCTCCTCTGGGGAACAGGCTTCTACCTCTTTCCCGTCTCCTCTTTCCCTGGAGACCAGCCGCAGCCTGCGTGTTTCAGGTTCTGTGCAATAAGTGAAATCATATTGCGGTCATAGCGATATGATCATAAAGTTGCTGGCTATTTTCTCCACTTTTTTTTTATGGCAGTCTTAAAAAGCCCTTCTCTATTTCAGTCATTTGGAGCTTCTCTCCTTTCCTCTTGTCCACTGGAATGTATCCTGAGAAGGGGATAGAGATTAATTTAATTTGAGGTACATTTCCCATAGGACATACAGAAAAATATACCTACAGTTTATTTATTGCCCCGTTTGAAAGACCTGCATTTTATCTCACTCAGTCCTTCCACTACCCAATAAGGGAGATAAAATCATCATCACTGTCACTGGCACCATCATCACCTTCCTGGTAAAACAGAGAAGAGGCTGTGAGGTAGAGAAGTGATTATGCCCAAGAGGTAGTTAAAGGAAAACCTGGGATTTGAACCCAGAGAGCCTGCCCCACCCTCAGACCTCTAATTAACCACGGTGGTGTATGTATAGTCTCACAAATATTTGATACAGAGACACCGAAGTGTGCCAACATCCCTGCTGGGACTGATTGAGGTCCGTATTTTCCCACAGATGGGAGTAGTATGAGGGTTACATCTTCTCTAGAAAGTTGGGCTGGGAACTCATGTTAAAAACAAGCCACGTGCTAATGATCCTAGTTGGCAAGCTGACATGTTGCAGTAGAAGAAATGAGCAAGGGTTTAGTAAAGAAAATATCAAGAGAAAAGAAGAGGGGCGGATGGGGGGGGCCCCTCTGGACATGGGAGGAGGAGGAGGCTCTAAGCTATCCGATGCCAGCATTGTGAGGAGCCTTTTCCAGCTCAGAAAACCCCACAGAAAGGACATTAGCAACTGGAGTTATCATGTTTGCTCCAGGACTGCAGCCCGTCTCTTCCTGTAATGTCAGCAGGGGTAGATGATATCAGCAAAGAAAAGAGAAATAGTCATTTCTATGACTGGTAGATAATACAGACAATATTGATGGAAGTGCAGGGAGATAAGAGAGAGGCAAGAAAAGGAGAAAGCACAGAAAACATCAGGAGAAGAAGAGAGATACAGGCCTTTATCTCGGCCTGGCTGAAATCTGCAAAGCGTCTGTTTTGTGGTCATGGAGAATCATGTGATGTGTGCTTCAGAAGGGCATTAGAGCACAGCATATCTTCAAGTTCAAATCCTCCCTATCTGCTATCTTTGTAACCTTGGGCAAATCATGAGGAAATTTTGCACCTGAATTCCCTTACCTAAAAAATGGGGTCAGTTGTGCTGTCATGGCATCATTGTGAATGTTGTTTCTACTCGCATATATATAGTGTTTATACTATGCCTGGCACATACCAGGAGCTCCTGTAGTGCCTGGCATCCATCTCAGTTAAAGCTCTTAGTATATCAGACTCCCCCTGCAGAAGGGACCAAGACTCTTTATCTCTGTGTCTGGTGCTCAGCCCAAGGTCAGGCATATAGGAGATACTCAGCAACTATTAGTTGAGTGATTCCTCAGCCCCTTCCCTTGTGCTTCAGATAGAAGAGTGGGAACCAGAGAATACTTGTCCTGCCCCACCCCCCTGTAGCCAGCAGTGGCCATCTCAGGCTCTTTCATAGGAACTGGAAGGGAAATGTACTGAAAACTAGCAGAAGACTAAGCATTTTGCAGGTCTTATTTCCTTTGAAACACATTTTTGCAGGTCTTATTTCCTTTAAAACAGGTACTATCACTTATCCCACTCTACAGATGAGAAAACTGAGTACCTGGGCTACTAGTGGTTTCCTTCAAATCTCTCTCTTCTCATTCCACTTTGTAATAAACCTGGTGGAATCAATGTTGATTTCTTTTATACGGCTTTGGGGGAAATAGCACACTCTCTTGATAGCAAAAATAAGTCACATGGAGCCAATCTGTGGGCTATAAAGAGGCGGAGCAGTGGAAGTGACCTTAGCAGGCCTGCTGTGCTGTAATCCCCATTATTAAATCTGGAAGAGCTCCTTTAATCAGGGGATTTCGTGTCGCTTATAGGACACTCACTCCAACTCCAGAGGGGCTCAGCACACATCAGCATGGCTCATCTGGGGGACCCACGCATGCATTCACTCTGTTCACTCATTCATCGCCTAGAGGGTACTTAGTTCTTCTGCTCAATCAGATAATATTCTGGGGACTCAGTGGGAGCAAGATCCCCACGGTCCTCGACATCCTGGAGCTGAAAGTCAGGACGGGTCACATTGCGTGAGTCAGATACAACCAGGGGTGGCAGGGTGGAGCACCGGGAGCTACCAGGTGAAAGTTTCTGGCAAACCTTGCCAGGCAGCACCCCCTTCTCCTCCCTCAGCCCCCAGCTGTGGCCTCACAGCGCCGTGGTCAGTACAGCAGACAAACTTGGTTGAATAATTCCTGGTTATGTAACCTTGGAGAAGTTGCATCATCTTTCCAAGCCTTGTTTTCTTCACCTATATAAAGGAGAGCTAAGAAAGGAATATAAAAAGAGGTGGTTGGGAAGCTAACAGATAGCACACAGAAAGCATCACCGAGCTTGGGACCATAGAAACTGTCCTCGGGGCAGCAACGCAACGGCTATAACAGAGTCACTCTCTCAGCTTTGCTTACTGATATAGCTACCATCAAACTCCTGTTTTTTTCAGTAGTGAGGTATCTAATGTTCTGTAATAATTAATTGCTTCATTACTGAACTGATCCTGAAGGGAGTTTTCGTTTTGTCTTGTTTTTAACTTCAGTCTTTGGGGAATTTTGAACACGAACGCTGGGGACCCCCTGTGTCCTGTGCGCCAAGTCCTTTCTCGCTGGGCCTCAGTCTCTTTATTTGCATACTGAAGGGCTGGGAGGTGTTGAGCTGTAGTTCCATCTCCAAGAACTGGGGTTCTGTCTCTATGGCCGCAGTAAGGGAAGGGGAAGATGAGGGCAAGTGATTGTGGGGCGTGGAGAGTTTTCTAGGAGTTCCTGCCGGATGCAGATTTGGAATTCTGTCCCATGCTCCACAGCTGACTGATGACTCTTCTTCTGACTGGTTTCAGGCTCGTAATGTCTCTTTGCCTCCGGGTTTCAAATAGCAGCTAATGATCCTAGCTGCCTTTCAACCGGTTTTGTGATTTTTTTTGCCTTTGACTTTGACCATCGTCAAAGGCACTCGACAGACATTGTTATTACATTTACAGGGCCCAGTGTGCCCAAGTACTTGGCAAATTGTGTCAAAGAACCTATAACTGTTACAGAAGAAAGCTGGCTCTGTGCGTTCTTTTTCACTCCTAGGGAATTCGATATTCTCATTGACCTTCACTGAAGGTAACAGGAAGTGGAATTTCAACATTGTAGAATCATAGTGTTGTTTTTAAAAAGCCTTAAGGTTGGGAATTTAGCTCAAGTGGTACCACGCCAACCTTGGTTGCACAGGGCACAAGTTCGATCCCCAGTATCTCCAAAAAAAAAAAATTAAAAAGCCTTAAAACCTTTATTTAAAAGCTTAAAATCACATTCTTTTGTTTTTATTATCTATGAGGTGCCTACTATGTGCTGGGCACTGACTGAGACCAAATGAGCTGAACTCTAGTCCCTGCTCTTAGGGATCTCATCTAGTCAGGATTAACAAGTAATTTTGGCTATGTGCTGTAACAGAGTATATTTCTTATCTCTTGCTGCCCAACAAGCTGTTACTCACTTGATGGCCTAAACAATGCACACTGATTTTATTAAAGCTTCTCCAAATCAGGAATCTGGCTTGGCTTGGCTGTGGCTCTTCTGCCCAGGATCACACAAGACTGAAACCCAGGCATGGGCTGGTCTGTGTTCTCATCTGAGCTCTTCACTGGTGGAGGGGGTGCCTCTAAGCTCATGCAGATGATAGTAGTGTTCATCTCAAGGGGGCTGTTGGCTGCAGGCTGTTCCTCGTCCCACGAACCACTCACAGTCCTTTGATGTGCATTCTGCACAGGTTAGTCAATTTCTTCAAAGCCAGGGACAGAGTCTTTCTCCAGGCTAAGATGGTACCTTCTAACATTGAATGCAGTCATAGAAATTACACCCCATCATCTTGCCATGTAAAGTAATCTCATCAGAGCAGTGACCTCCCAGAGAGGAAGTGGGGAGAGGCAGAATCAATGCAGACAAGGAAGGCTGGGCCGAGCCATTTGACAGCGTTTTGAAAGCAACCATTGGTTTACAGATACACGTTCCAATTTTTTTCTGGAGAAGCATCAGGCACCTTCTCCGGTAGCTCTCCAAGATTTATAGATACACTTGCACTCCATAAAGATCGTGAGTGTGGCACCCTTTCAAGAATGTGATAGACACCAGAGCCAGTTAAATATATGCCCGAGCCTCCAGGGCACAGTGAGCCATAGACTGCTCTTGTTGGAAGAGACTCCAAAATCCATTCTAGCCAACTGGTGCCTTTTTTCTTCCCTCAACCTGACTTGGTTGGGCAGGGTGTGGCAGACATCAGAGTTGGAGGAGCCTACGGTCAAGTGTGTCTCTGGCTCTTGTCATCTAGTAGGATCTTTCGCAAGTGACTAATCCCTCTGGCTCCATGTCCTCATCTGTACCATGGAGGCCGTAAAGGATATAGAGGAGTAGTAAATGCTAGTGGATGTGCCCAACACTCGTCTGGCGGAGAGGTGCCTATTAGTGCCTCAGGCTGCCATAACCCGGTACCACTGGGTAACTTAAACAGCGGGTATTTGATTTCTCACAGTTCTGGAGCCTGCAAGTCTGAGCTCGTGGTGTGGGCGGGCCTGGGCTCTCCCAGGCCCTCTCCTTTGCTTGCAGATGGCCACCTTCCTCCTCTGTCTTCATACAAACTTTCACCGGTTCATATGTTCATCTGGGTCCACTTTTGCTCTTCTTATGAGTCATATCGGGATTAAACCTCTTCCTAAAACTTATTCTAGCCTAACTGCCTCTTCAAAGACCTTATCTCCAAATATGGTTGTGTGTGGGAGTGGACTTCAACATACAAATTCAGTCCAATTCAGCTGAATATATTCTCAACCAACAACAAATACCTCTGCTTTCACCTCTAGTGGTCAAAAATCATCATGTCCCTTGGGCCAGAGATTTAGCTCAGTGGTTCCAGTGCCTGCCTCGCAAGCGCAAGGTCCTGGGTTCGATCCTGGTAACCACATAGAATGCTGGGCATGGTGACTCACGCCCACCAGCAATCAACACCACATACCACAGTGCTGGGCGTGGTGGCTCATGTCTGTAATCCCAGCCCTCAGGAGGCAGAGGCAGTAGGATTGCTGAGTTCAAGGTTCGCCTGGGCCACATAGTGAGCTCAGGGCCAGCCTGAACTACAAAGCGAGACCCTGTCCCCCCCAAAAAAATAACCATCGTGTCCCAGTTCCAGACAGGAGTTCTCAGCCTCTCTCATCCTAACTTCTCCATGAGAACAGATCTGTCTCATGAATAACCTTCCAGAAGGAGGCATGTGCATCTCTCATTCCTGAATAACAACAACGGCAAGAAATCGCAACAGCCCCGGCATTGTTGAAATGAGCCTAACGAATCGGCTGAATAACCTCCCCTTAATGCAACACGATGGCAATAATTTTCTGGAACACACCATTACAAGGGAGCAGTGTGGTCTCCAGGGCTTTGTGGCGCCTAATTAAAAAGCACTGTAGCAGGAAGGAGAGTGCAGTCGCACTTCAGAATCACACTGTTCTGATTTCAGAGGTAGAGGAGAGGAAGACTTTTTTTGTAACTGAACTGTGAGGAGGGAAGGAAGGATGGACCAGGGAGACTGTGGTGGTCTTTGCTGGCCGCATGGAGAAGGCCTTGGGCCATTGTTTCTGCTTGTCAGAAGAAACCAAGGTCATTCCCCTGGCTGAGCATCTTCTTTCCTGATAGGCAGGGGCCCAGGAAGGACTGACCAGGGCTGAGATGGTCATTGGTGGAGGGGTTTTGGGAGAAATGGATCCATTTTCCAAACTCATTCAGCAGAACCTTTTTATATTAAACATGCATTAGGTATATGATAGAGGGCACATTAATAAAATAGTTGACATTTTTAAATATCTCTACGCTATGAGTTTTTAATCTGGGGCTATGGCTTCAGAGCTTCTGTGAAGTCCCTGAAACTGTATGCAATATTCTCTGTGTGTACCAGTGTTCTCTTTTTCTGAATCTGTGGCTTGGTGTGGTGGGCCATACCTGTAAACCCAGCATTTGGGAGGCTGAGGCAGGAGGATGGCCATGAGTTTGAGGCCAACCTGGACTACCTACCAAGACCCTGTCTCCAAAGGGCGGGGGGGAGTCTGAGACTGCCTATTCCAAATATTGCTTGTTTCAATTTATTGCCCAGTTACTGTATGTCAGGTATATCATGCTCCCTTCTTCATTTAAAGCTCAATCCACTCTCAAGACCTGTGTCATTCTCACTTAAGAGGTCAGGAAACTGAGGCTGGGAAGCTAAGTTTTAAGAAATGGAACATGGGGGCCAGAGATTTAGCTCCGTGGTTCCAGCACCTGCCTTGGAAGTGCATGGTCCTGAGTTCAATCCCCAATAACCACATACAGCAATACTGGGTGTGGTGACACTCCCACCAGCGATCAGCACCACATACCACAGTTCAGTGTGCATGGTGGGTCACACCTGTAATCCCAGCACTTGGGAGGCAGAGGCAGGAGGACTGCTGAATTCAAAGCTTGCTGGGCTTCATAGTGAGCTCAGGGCCAGCCTGAACTACAAAGTGAGACCCTGTCTCAAAAAAAAAAAAAAAAGAAAAAAAAAGTGGAGCTTGGGTTTCACCTATCTATACAGGAAACATTGACTGATTACCTCTGCCCTAGAGAGAGAGTTGTCTGATCACCACACAATAATATGGAAACTCCAGCACAAGAAAGTGGCTTGGGGAACTTGAGGGCACCTCACTCAGTGTGGGGCTCCAAATCAGGAAAAGCTTCCTGGGTGAGGAGATTTCTGAGTCTTAGAGGAAAAGATGAATCAAAGAACTGCAAACGCCTCTCCTGAAGTGAAATTTGATGTGCATCTCGGACAGTATGTGGGTGTGTGCCAGATTAGGAAGGTGAAGAAATATGAATTTGACTACGATTGCTTCTTTTGCAAAAACCTCATTCAATCAATAAGCTTCAGAAAAGATTCTCAGTCCCACTTGTCATCAGGGAATTGCAAGTTAAAACAACAGTAAGTTACCCTTTCACACATACCACATTGGCAAAAAATCAAACTATCTGACATTCTCAAGTATTGGCAAGATTCTGATGTATGAGGAATGTGCTTACAGCACTGGTGAGCACGAAAATTGGCTCAGTCACAGCTTCTTGGCAATTTCTAGTAGACCTGAAAACATGCCAGCTTGATAGCCTGCAACACCACATCCTGGGATATTTCCCGAAGAAACTCTGACACATTAGTACCAAAAGTGTGTCAGTTAGTCTCTGCTGTGTAACAACCATCCATTGTAGTGTCTTAACTATCAATGGTTTAGCTCCTACCACTTTGGGTCAGCTGGGTAGTTCTGCCTGGTCCTGCCTGAATGACCTCTGCTAGGGTTTTGCAAAGGACTGTGGTCAGTTACAAGGCCAGAGGACAGCTGAATGGCTTAAAAGAGCCTTATCTATTGGTTTTCTGGCTGTTACCTGGGGTTCAGGGAACAAATGGGCCATTTATCTTTTGTCTTCCAACTCTATGTTATGATTAAAACCTAGTGAATCAGAGAGGTCATCTTTTTATGGGACACTGTCATATTGGATCAAGGACTCCTCCTACATTATTATGACCTCATCTTAACTAATTCCATCTACACTGACCTTTTTCCAAATGAGGAAATTCACAATCTGAGGGAGTAGGGGTTAATATTTCAATATATTATTTATTTATTTTTTTTTGGAGACAGGGTCTTGCTTTGTAGTTCAGGCTGGCCCTGAGCTCATTCTGTAGCCCAGGCAAGCCTCAGACTCAGCAATCCTCCTGTCTCTGCCTCCCAAGTGCTGGGATTACAGGATGAGCCACCACGTCCAGCACTGTGGTATGTGGTATTGATTGCTGGTGGGCGTGAGTCTCCATGCCCAGCATTATATGTGGTTACCAGGGATTGAACTCAGGACCTTGCGCTTGCAAAGCAGGTGCCAGAACCACTGAGCTAACCCTCCAGCCCTATATCATTGTTTTTTGATCAGCAGTAAAATTGAGCATTTCCCATATGTTCCTTAGTCCATTTTTGGTGAGGGTGTTTGTCTTTTATTTATTTACAGTAATTCTTTATATAATAAAATTTTATTTCCCTCTTTCACTCAACTTCAAACAGCAGCATCAGTCCAGACTTTGGAGTATTAGTAAAGGTGTCAGTGTGTAGTTTGCTCTGGGTGTAGCTTTTTGTCTATTGAAAGTGACTTTTATGATTTCCTATCAGTCACAACAGGCTAGCTCATGCCCCATTAAAGAGTGACCCTGGAAATCTCTGCCATCCACAGAGGTGTATTTCTCACAAAGACCTCACATCCTCTGCAGTTTGGCTCAGAACTACCCCACATCATTGCTCCCAGAAGAGCTCCCAGCCAGGACACGGCATAGGGACCAAAGAAAGAACGTTGTTATTTACAGGAGAGAATTTAGCATTGGAATTATTTTAGTGACTCCTAGAAGACCCAAAAGTCCAGAGAGAACAATGAAGAAACACTGAGAAAGCTGACTGCAGGAGGCAAAGAACGCCTTGAGGTCTGAGAGGAGAAAAAGCATGTTAGCAGAGCCTCACCGCCCAGAGCTGGGGACAGGCGTGCAGATAGGGTGCTGCTCAGATTTCCGGACACCTCACCAGAGCCCTGGTGAGGTTGCAGTGGGAGAGCTGGAGGACCCAAAGACTCCGCTGTGCGTGCCAGGAGCAAGAGCTGCTGCTGGGGCCTCGCCGACAGTTGCCAGGCACATAGATGTGAACAAGATCCCTTCTCTCTCTCAGCTGAGCAGCCTCGACCAGTCCTCACTGCGGCAATGCCAAGAGGAGCTTCTGCCTTCCAGACTGCATGTGGAGCTGTGCATCTTTGGCTAATCCCTGGGAGAGCCAGCCTGAGACAGAGAAAAGAGACAGCGCAAAGGGCTGTGCAGTGGGCTGCCTGTGTCTCCCCAGACTGATGCCATCCTCATCCCCCTGGCCAGAGCAGGTCACCCGGTCAAGGCCAGAGGTCGATGAGGCAGGAAAGTGTTACTCGACCCCACAAAGGTCATCTGATACTCTACAGTATGAGATTCAACTCCTACAAGTTGAACAAAAAACAATTTAACGCAGTGGTGGTGAGCCTATGTTGTGCGAGCCGCAGCAGGCTGTATCACTGAACACTCTGAAAGGTTCGCCATTGCTGATCCAACACTGCTTTAGTTTGGCTCCAGATTCTAGCAAGCTTTCACCTGGAAAGTATCCATCTCATCAGCAGGAACAGAGACTTCCACCTGTGCCTACACCTGCTACCAAAGGCATCTACGGCCTTCCTCCCTAAACACCTGTTTCTAAGGATTCTGAAGCTTTGTTATTCAGGGCATGGTTGCACAGTACCAGCAGCATCTGGGATCTCCTGGGAAATGCAGGCTCTTAGCCCTGCTTCCAAACCTGCTGAATCAGAATCTGCCTTCTGTCAAGGTCCCCAGGTGAGCCGTGAGCATTGGAGTTTGCAAAGCACTTCTCCGCGGCTGGGGTGTGGCTTGATGGCAGGGTACTTGACTGGCATGTGCTAGGCCCTGAGATTCATTCCCAGTACAGCAGGAAGGGGTGGGGCTCTTCTCTTGCAGTCTCTCTTGACCCTGCACTGAAAGGAGAGGACAGACTGCCTTGTACTTAAGAGGGTTCTACGGTGTGTCCTTCTGGCGGTCATGTTGAAATTTAAACTCAATTATGAAGTGAAACACTTATGTGACGATTAGAGCCCTACCCTCATGGATGAACCAACCATTCATATACTTAATGGATTAATAGGCTATCTTGACAGGCCTTGTTATCAAAGCCAGTTGGCCAGGCTTTAAGTCTTAAGTGCTCTGTTTTCAACATATTATGCATTGTAGTCTCTTGACCTTGGACTAGAACCGTGAACCAAAAATAAAACTCTGTTTCTGTAGTGGCAGTGCCAGAGACCGAACCCAAGGCCTCGTGCATGCTAGGCAAGTGCTGTATCACTAAGCCATATCCCTAGCTCAGGCCTTTCTTCTCTGTAATTTACCTAGCTGGTGAGATTGTGTCATTAGCAACAGAAAACAGACTTTTGAGATGTGAGTAGCTTTTTCCCACTCTGCCTGTATCAGCAGTCTTGACTTGGTACCTCCTAGATTCCGGTCTCCACTGGAGAGCTTATCTTAGTCCCCCACACTCATAGGACACTCTCTTTCTTGTTTTCTGTCCTATCACAAAGATTCAGTGAGAAGTTGAGAGGGACCACCGTGAAGGTTGCTGGCCAGTTGTCATTGTTTTTGCAATTTCTTGACTTTAGTCCATGGCTCTAACTTGCCTGGTCCCTGGTTTGTAACCTCATTTGAAGGCCTTTCTGTAACCCTCTAGAGAAATGAGGTTTGCCGGTGCTGCCATAACCAATTGCCACAAACTCTGGCAACATTTATTCTCTTACAGTTCTGGAGGCAGAAGTCCACGAGGCAATGTCAGTAGCAGCCCCTCCCTCTGAAGGCTCTGGAGGAAAGCTCTTTCTCACCTCCCCCTCACGTCTGGTGGCTCCTGGCCATCCTTAGCTTTTCTTGGCATGCAGACACATCCTTCCCATCTCTGCCACAGCTGTCATATGGCCTTCCTCCCTGTCCCTCTGTGTATGTGTCCTCTCCTCTTCTTACAAGGACACCAGTGATTAGATTCAGAGTTCACCCTAAATCCAGGATGATTTCATCTCTAAATCTTTAGCTAACTGTATTTGCAAAGACCCTATTTCCAAAGATGACCACTTCTGAGGTTGCAGATAGACATAGTGCTTTTGGACGAGACGCTACTCATCTAACTACAGGGTTCAGAATGGTGAAGGGGGTAGGCTGGGACTTTCTCCAAGTCCAAAATCCTTTTTTGCTGGCTCCTTAATTCTTCCATACTGCTGCCCCTGAGTACCCCAGGCTCTCGTCTTAAATATTTGCCAAGGAGCTGCAGGGACAAGCGGCAAGTGTTTCCCTTGCAGCTGGGATTGCACTAAACCTCAAATCCAAATACCTTAAGATAAATTAATTAAGAGCAAATCTCTTTGCCTTTACAGCTTGCAAATCCATGGATGTCTGCAGCAATTGACTGTACAAAGGTAATTATTTTTAAAAGTGCTTTTAATTTTCTATATGCTGTGGATTCCTTCCCAAGCAGCAATATCGGGCGGCTCCGCGGAGGAAGGCAGTTGAGGCCGTCATTAGAGCGCTAGAGGGTACTTTTCCCTTCCTCGGGCGATGCTCAGAGGTGGCACAGTTCTTTGTATACAGAGGGCCCAGAACCATGTCTTCCCATCAACCAGAATGTAAGTCCAGAGATTTATTGGTGGGGGAGGGTTCAGAAAAATGGCTCGTTCTTTTTTGGACATAAAGAACAGTTTCCAGGGGTTGGGGATTTAGCTCAAGTGGTACCGCACCAACCTTGGATGCGCAAGGGCCCGAGTTCGATCCCCAGTACCACAAAAAAGAAAGAAAAAAAAAAAGTAGCAAAGAACAGTTTCCAGAACAAGGCAGTGTTTTTCAGTTGGATTTCCCTAGCAGACCCTGAGATGGAGATTCATGAACACATAGTTTATTATAGAAACGCTCCTGGGAAACTTACATGAAATCAGAGACAGAAGATACAGAAGAGGAGGAGCAGTAGGGCCAGGGGTGGGGAACAAGTGAGGTCCTAGAAGTCAAATGACTGGAGGCTCCAGGGGGAGGCTGAGAGCTGGTGTCTCCTTAAACCTTGCTCCAAAGGGCCTCATCCACTTAATCCTCACCACAGCCTTCTGGGAAAGGGTGTGATTTCAGACACGGTTGCTCAGAGGTTTGCAGTCTGGTGCTGTGGGACCCTAGAGTTAAGTTACACCTCAGAATTTTCTCGACGAGGTCTCAGGAATCTGGGGTTTTGAGATTCTTACAGTCCTCGGTCCCTGATTTAAAAAGCACCCTGGGGAGGATATAAACTCCCCAGAAATAATCCCCTTGAAAACAGCTTCAGGTGCTGGATGTTGGAAGAGACTTCTAGCAGCTCTAAGGAGTCAGCAAGAGGAAACTGGGTGGAGTGTTTGCGATAAACTTCACAAGGAAGGTAGAAATGTGTACATGAATCAGCAACTGAACAAATGAAGAAATGTACCAAAGGTGAGAATGCTTCCCGGAGGAGTCCTGTCCCTTCAGCGACTGTAGCTCCAGCCAACTCAGCCCGTGGCTCATGTGGAGCTAATGCATGTTTAATGGTAGGTGCCAACCAAGGTGGTGGGTGCCTGAGATTTGCCCTTGCTCGTGCATGCACAGAATGCCTGCTGATGCAGTCCAAAAGCTGGGGGGCAGAGCCAGCAAACACAGCAGGGAAGAGTGCCTTTGTGGTTCTTGGGGGAGTCCATCAGAGGAAGGGAAGGTGGGGGAATGAATCATTGGCTTATTAGTGCTTCCACTGATGTGCTCTTGCCCTCCTGACCCTCCATTCTGCCCATTCACCAGGGTCTCCAAAAGCAGCCTGGCACACACTGTCAGTAGATACATCCCACTGTCCCTCCCTGGCAACCCTCATCACACTCTGAAATATGTGTTCATTTGATAGCTCAGGATACTTTTCTCTGCCACCAGCCTCTGAGACTGGCAGTGCCAAGTAGAGAGTCCCTACCTTTGCCTGGCTCACCTGCTTCAGTGGTGGTGCCACCAGTTGTAGGGCACATGAAACATACAAACAGCTGCCTAGCAGGGCGCTCTCACCCTAGAACTACTTTCTCTGTCATGGTCATTTCCTATTGGGGACAACATCAATGTTTCAGTGTCCAAGGCTTCAGGCTCAGAGCCATCTATTTTTTTTTTTTCTTTTTGAGACAGGCTCTCGCTTTGTAGTTCAGGCTGGCTCTGGGCTCACTATGGTGCCCAGGCAAGCTGCCGCGAACTCAGCAATCCTCCTGTCTCTGCCTCCCGAGTGCTGGGATGACAGGCGTGAGCCACCACGCCCGGCATTGTGGTATGTGGTGTTGATTGTTGGTGGGCATGAATCTCCACGCCCAGCATTCTATGTGGTTACCAGGGATCGAACTCAGGACCTTGCGCTTGCGAGGCAGGCGCCGGAACCACTGAGCTAACCCTCTGGCCCTCAGAGCCATCTATTAATTCATTCAACACTTACAGGGCCAAGTCTTCTGCTAAGCCCTCAGTCTAACCATCAGCTGTTTTACAGATAACCTGACAGGAAGGCCCTATAGTGCTCAGCATAGAAAAATCTCCAAAGACATGCTTGTTAGACACATAAATGGATAAACAAGTTGATGGATGGGTGGGTAGATGGATGGATGGATAGATGAATGGATGGGAGATAGGTAGGTAGATGGATAAATAGATGAAATAGAGTGGTGGAATTTGTTGGTTATGTTTTATCATTAAGATTTTTCTCATCTTCTGGAAATAGAATCTCCCTTTCTAGTCCTGCCTGGGACTTTCTGATTGATGCCAGCAGTAAACTATTTTTCTCCCCATTTTCTAAGCTGTTAGGAAGTTTTTAAAGTACGCTGCATCCTTTTTTTACTTGCCACAAGGAGAAAGCCTGACTAGGGATGGGAAAATGAGAGATGAGAAGGAAACAAGAAAAAGAGAGAAAGTGGAAGAAGAGGAAGAAAAGAAAGGAAATGAGCAGAGAAGAGCTGCCCTGAAAGGCTTAATTTAAGTCCCCAATATGGAAAGTTAGTTGAATTCTTAGGTCTTCCAGCTATATGAACCAATCAACTTCCTTTTCCTGACTTATTCCTTTCCTCTTTTAAAGTTTTTATATGGTTTACATGTTTGCAATACTACATAATGATTACATTTCTCATGGGGAGTTGGCGTAAGTACATAGCAAATTTCAGTTCTTTTCACCCCTTCCCCTCTCCGTGCTTCTCATCTTTCTCTTGAGTTATTTTTAACTGTCACAAGAGAAACTTGTCAGTACAAACAGAATGAATAAAGGCGTGAATGCTTGATCAAATGAATGAGTGATTCCCATTAATATCTAACTAGTTGATGTTATTTCCTCCCTTGACAGACAGACCTGCAAATAGAAAGGCTCAGTGAGGTGTCCATGGTTTTCACTGGGGCCGATCCTATGGTTTATCTGATGTCCAATGTTGACTCTTAACTCTTAAAATAAAAATGAGAAACAAACAAACAAAAAAACCAAAAAGAACCCCAGCCCACTAAAAATGTTTCTGAGGTAGACATTTACTCTGGCTACAGATTCTAAGAGTTACTATAAGGGGATGGGTGGGGGAATAGCTCAGTTCTGGAGCACTTGCATAGAGTATGTGAGGCCTTGGATTCAATCCCCAGCACTGCAAAAATAGAGAGAGGATTGAAATGAAGCCAGTAAAACTTTCCTAAGGCGTGTACTCCAGTCTCTCACCTCTACTCACATTTAAGCAATGGTAGTGGATGGGCATGCAAATTTGACCCCATATACATGTCTACATCAAGCTTTCTGTCCATCAGGACTTCTCAAATTCTCCCTGCTGGGTATGGACCTGACTTATAATTCTAGCACACTGGGAGGTTGAAGAAGAAGGATAGCAAGTTCAAGTCCATTCCCAGCAGTTTAGCAACATAGTGAAATTCTGCCTCCAAATAAAACATAAAATAGAGACAGAGACAGAGGGTGAGGAGAGAGCTGGGGATGTGGCTCAGTGTATGCACTCTGAGTTCAGTCCCCAATATCTCTCTCTCTCTCTCTCTCACACACACACACACAGACACACACACACACACACACAGACACACAAGACTCCTCAGGCATTGACAACAGCAAGCCAAGCCTCAGAGTTTGCAGAATTCTTCCCGATGCCTGACCTGTATCGTAGAGCCTGCAAAAGATACAGGTACAGAGAGAGGGAAGGACCATGTAGATGTGGAAAGTTCTGGTGAAGCATAGGCATTGGAGCAACCAAGAGATAAGGCTGAAGAAGTGCAGAGGCCACATTTAAATTCTCTGTACATTTAGGATTTGCATGTTTGTCTAATTACCTGTGATTTTTACAGTTTGATGTTTCTCTCTCTGTCCTTTGTGGAACATCTGAGTTCTCCTGGGCAACTTTTAAACAATCCAAGTCTAAGGACCCATGGCATGTCCACTTCGGAGAGAATCTGTTGGGATCCCAGCTCTAAATCTGTGTAAAGTCCCACAGGTAACTCAAATGCTCACTGAAGTTTGTGAACTGCTCCTGTAGTTAATGAGACAGTGTATTAGTTTAGACTGAATCTGACCCCAGAGACAGAAACCAAGATATAGTTACTTAATCAAACCAAGGTTCAGGAAACAAGATGAACTTTCCCAAGGACACACAACTTGTCAAGGTCAAAAACCAGTAGGTGAACCCAGCTCTGATTCTGAAGTTGTAAAGTTTAACCACAATGTGACGCCACTTCCTAGCCTGATGCATTTTTTACTAGGTGTTCCAATTATGTACGTTTTTATCTTGTATCTGTTGGAAAATAGGAGATTATTTTAGATCTTTTCCTAATAACTATTGAGTGAAAGAATTAGCCAGGTATTGTAGCTCATGACTGTAATTCAGCACTTGGGAGGCAGAAGCAGGAGGATCACTGCGAGTTCAAGGCTATCCTGGGTTACATAGTGAGCTCAGGCCTGAACTAGAAAGCAAGGCCCTGTTTCAAAAAACTGAAAAAAAAAAAAAATAAAGACGAAGAAGAATTAATGCAGGTCCAAACTATGGCCTCAGGTCTATAGGCAGACCTGATCCTTTATCATTGTGAATTCTTTCGTGGTCCGTCAACCCTACCACTTCCTTGAGGACCAGGCCTGATCGTTTTCAGTGTACAGGTCTTTGTGAAAATTCAGCCTATAATTATCTTGATCTCAGAAATGATAAAAGGGCAAATGCCAGTTAATGAACTGCAAATACCCTTAAGAGAAACCAGTGTTCCAAGTGTTTGCTACTGACTTGAGAATAAGTTTGTTAGTTCTTCATGACAACAAAGCATCCCTTCTTAAAGGAGAGAGAGCAGTTACACCAACGTGAGTCAGCTTTTGCTTTTAATGAGAGTTGGGGCAGTTAGTAAGTTCCTGAGATTATTTTATACCTTCTGGGCAGAGATGGACTGGCGGAAATAGACCCTGCATTAACTGAAGCAGAGGGAGGGAAAGGTCTTCCAAGAAAACTGAAGCATGACTTTGAGGTTGGCCATGCAGTAATTCTGCTTGTTCAGGTGACGCATGGTGGCGCCTGTTAAACTTCCACTTTCCTCAGGCTTCTAGGAGGACCTCATTAAATGTCTGGGCCATACCGAGTTCTCAATATGCTCTCTGAGAGCAACATATCAACCCCAAGGGAAGATGTCTACAAGTAGAAGTAGAAAATTAAAGGGACTGGAGGTGAGGGCCTCTGTTTGCATCTTTTCAACTGCATATGCCAAATAGATTTCTCTCCCTTTTTAAAAAGCTCTTTGTTTTTGATCCCATGTGCCCATTTGGTTAGCCTGGGAAAGGTTGGAATAAGTACTTTCTTCCTGCCCTGAATTCCTCCAGCTAACCCAGAGACTAGCCTCCAGACTCATATGAATTAAACTCTGGTCTGCTCTTCAGCATATCCTTGTTACATTAATTTAGGGAGCATAATAAATCTAGAGTGAAATATGTTTGCTGCAGATGCTAATTTGCTCAATGAGAATACCAATTAGATCTCCAAGGCACAGAAATTATGGCTGTTAAAGATCTCAAAGGTCACTCTTAGCCTGTTCTAAAGGAAGAAGAGAAGTGATTATCTGCCAGAGGAATGGGGATAGAGTAGATAACGTACAAATATTGAACACCAGTGAAATGTCAGGTACCCTGCTGGGGAAAAATGCGGGAATCCTTTTCCAATGGCAATGACAGTGACCACAACAATAGCAACAACACTTATACAAGTCTTCTGCTTAAACAGGGAGAACTAACTACCTTCCTATCTGCCCTATACTAGCTTACTTAATCCCTGTACAAGCTCTGTATAATACTAGGTACTGTTACTATCCTCAGTGAGTACGCAAGGAAACTGAATCGTAGAGGACTTAAATAACTTCCTAGATTTCTACTTCCGGCTAAACTGGAAGAACAGGGAAGATAATTACTTTCCTTCCTGAATGAATTGAAAAGCTGAACCGAAGTTCTCAAAACACTGAGCTTGAGTCACCTGAGACAATGAGTGAATGATCATGGCTGAGGCTCTGTTCGCCCTGCAGATGGGGGTCCAGGAGGAGCCCTGCCCACCATGTGGTACTTCGGAGCAAGTTTCAACCCAGTGCACATGGGATCTGGGCCAGGGGTCAGTGCAGCAAACTCCTCAGTGTGTCTGTGTTGGGCAACTGTCCACTACTAGACCCTGAACTAGTCACAGGGGTGTGACTGGGTGCAGCGTCTGGTCCCTGCCCCCTCCTCTCTGGCACTCTTCCCCTTCTGTACTCCGCGGCCACCATGATCAAAGCAGTTTTGCTTCTCCAAGCCCTTCTGTTATGGTGTCTCTGCCTTGAATCTGGCTGGTCATGGCCTGAAACTATGAGCAAGTTACACTTTTCATCTTCAAGTTGTAGGTGTAGCGTTTTGCGTCTCTGTGACCAGAAAACTGACATATACAGCTGGAGATCCAAAACTAGAAAGTTGAGGCAGGAAGCACTGGAAACCATAATGTTAAGTGAATCAAATTAAAACACACAAGTCTAAATATTGTATAACATTGCTCATATAAAAAGCCAAAATAAATGCCGGACGTGGTGGCTCA